>JAQIWR010000735.1:0-17628 GCA_034695945.1 Glomeris hexasticha
TACACCTTTCTATTATTCTTAACACCATTTTCTCTTTGGTTTATACACCTTGTTGATTATGATCTCATTGTTATAAAATGATGCCCAAGGATTTCTTTACACCTTCCAATTGAGTGCTGCACACCTTCCTTTTGACTGCTGCACACCAAATGGTGTGTCATTTTTATTTTATTCATCAGCCTATTGGCTGGACTTCAACTGTTTTGAAAATTAAAGTTATTTTCCTTATACACATCGTTTGTTATATGCAGCATACTTTGGTTTTCCGAGTTCTATTGCCATCTAAGATGAATTAACAACAACAATTATTGATATGATGTTTGGTTAAATATTTGTATTTCATCATCAAGGCAACATTTTAACCCTTCACATTTTTCTAAAAGATGTTAAAATCTTATTTCAGAATTAGCCATTATATGCAAGTAAACCTGATTTCGGGATAGTTAAGGACTTGTGTGAAGAGAGTGGCTCACATTCATTTTAGACACCAGGCTAAAATTATTATAATTATAAAATCAACTCACTCTATACAACATCTGATACAGTGAACTAACTCTTTTAAGAGAGCATCTGTTACAATGAATTTCTGATTTTCATGTTAGATAAAGGACATGAAAATGATTGTCATTCATGTAATAAAGATAATCATAAAATGGCAAAATGTGAAATGAATATCTTGAATCACATAAGCAGTTTCTGTTATTTTAAAACTTAAACACTGTTCAAGGCAATTACAATGTAATTATTTTGTTTTATAGCACAATGCAGTATTAATAACATGCTTCATTATTTGACATTTATTGTAATATGTTCATTATTCAGAGTATCTCAAAACTTGCTATTTGAAATTAAATTTACAACTCAGAATAGAATTACAGCTGAAACCCTTGATAAATATTTATTGTTTTATAGGAAACTTAATTGCCAGGTGGTCAGTAGTTTCTAGGCTGATGACCTCTAACCCTATATAGGGTAACAAAGGGGTGGTTGCATTGCAAGTATTTTATACACCTCCATAGAGAAGAAGGTGTATAGGCATATTTTGAACACCATGGCCAAGAAAAAAATTAAAGCATGGTGTTCAAGACTTCTATTTTGGCCGGGTGGAGGTGTGGAGAAGCTCTAATCCCTCTGCAACACCTTATTAACACCTTTTGCACACCAGTTCTTCTTAGAGTGGGTTAGGTTAGGTTAGTTTCTAACCTAAAAATCCCGTAATTTTGATCGGGCTGTGGGCTTTCCCCGGACAGCGGAATTTTACCGTAACATGTACACAGGCTCCAACTTGGCGGACGGCTGTTCAAACTTGGCGGACGGAGGCTCATACTTGGCGGACGGAGGCTCCAACTCGGCGCGCGGAGGCTCAAACTCGGCGGACGGAGGATCAAACTCAGCGAACGGAGTCTCCAACTTAGCGGGCGGAGGCCCCAACTTGGCGGACGGAGGCTCAAACTTGCCGGGCGGAGGCCCCAACTTGGCGGACGGAGGCTCAAACTCGGCGGACGGAGGATCAAACTCGGCGGGCGGAGGCCCCAACTTGGCGGACGGAGGCCCCAACTTGCCGGACGGTGGCCCCAACTTGGCGCGCGGAGGCCCCCAACTCGGCGGACAGAGGCTCCAACTTGGCGGGCGGAGGCTCCAACTTGGCGGGCGGAGGCTCCAACTTGGCGGACGGAGGCTCCAACTTGGCGGACGGAGGCTCGAACTCGGCGGGCGGAGGCTCAAACTCGGCGGGCGGAGGCTCCAACTTGGCGCGCGGAGGCCCCAACTTGGCGGACGGAGGCTCTAACTCGGCAGACAGGGGCTCAAATTTGGCGCGCGGAGGCTCCAACTTAGGCAATTGGATATAGGAATTCAATGTAGAGAGTAATCATTGGGTTGTACTTGAGAAATTATATTCAGTTGTGTACTCGGGGCATTGAACGGAGATAGCCGCGCACAGTACAGTAGGCATGACATCCTGCAATTCAGAATAGACGGATAAACGAAATTATTGCCGTTAAGTGTTCAATAAGATGACGCGCGCAATATGTGGAAAATGCATCAATTATCCGCATATTGGACGTGCGTATAAAAATTTATACATTGTTCGCGTTTACAGCGGCCGCCAATGTCTTCTTATTACACTTGACGTTCAAACTCGCCGGCAAGATGATTTCTAGTTGTATACCAGCAATGCAGAACATTTGTTTTACTCCAGTGTGCCGAGTAACATTTTTATATTGAAACCTGTCAAGTTAGCCAACCTTACGTGCCGACAACTCTTTCATGAAACCAGAACATAAACCTTACCAATGTCTCTTTGTTTGATATGCTGATAATTAAGAAACAAGCCACAACTTAACAATATGTGCATGTGGTTCCTTGGTCATTTGAATAATGTGTTCATTCATATTGCGTGATTAGACGTCCGCACTGCACGACTTGTACGTATAACTATTATATGTTGTGTGCATTCTAAGATATGTTGGGCACATGTTAGAAGTGGGCAGCATATTTATGCAACCTTGCATGGTTAACATACACAGACAGGCTTCACTGTAACTATTTGGACGTTTGCGAAGTTTAATTGTACTGCTTTTCTGCGTAAGTTGGTAAAGTATATTGTTTGTTTGTTTGTTTGTTTGTTTGTTCTTTTTGTTTTTTTATTTGTTTTTGATTTGCTTTTGTTGTAAGTTACCCGTGTTTCAATCGGTGACTGCATGACCAGGGTAAATAAACATTACGAACCGTTCATGAAATGTTCAGTCTCAGTCAGACTGCGCGCGTGGGATTGCAGCAGGTTGCCCTATATTTTCCAGATTCCCTGCAGTTACGCTTTCACAGGGTCCTGGGATAAGAAACGACTTCCAAGGAACCCCGATTCAGTTCAACACTTTCCAAGTTGAATTCCACGATTCTCCAGTATTTCTATTGCGGTGACCGCACTATGACTGAATTCCCCTTTTTGTAATACTGACCGCGTTGTTTTCGGTGTGGTTGCTAGCTCATGTTGTTTGACCGGTTGCACAACTGACCCTTGAGTGGGGACAGGCGATGGTTTGGTGCTTGTCACCGATCTGGGGGTGCGGTTTTCGGCTGTGAAAGCTAGTCGCTTTTAGGTGTAGGTCGCCACTTGTTTTGTGGGGCGAGATGGTGGCCGTTTGTTCCCTCCCTCCACTGGGCGACTACATTACTACAACTTATTCATGCGATGGTCTGCTGCTAATCGGGGCTGTCACACACTACGACTTCATGATTCACCCCTGATCACGTACGGAAAAATTGTTCAAGTGAATCGACAAAGTAAGTACTTTGAAAAACTCATGCTTTCAGCGACCAAATTCAAAATCCCGTGATTGTCCGTGACTCCCATGTGTCAATGAAAATTGCACGCCATCCCCATGCAGGTATGCTATGACAATGTAGACGAACCGATACCCACACGGTATACATTCTAATTCAAAGCGATTGGTATAATCTCTTCTTATTACACCGTAAATAATTTGTTGTTGGACAGAAAACGTTTAGAAAGGTTCCGGTAGAAGTCGCGTTGTCGTGCACGACGCCCTTGCTATATATAC
This sequence comes from Glomeris hexasticha, assembly GCA_034695945.1. NCBI lineage: Eukaryota > Metazoa > Arthropoda > Diplopoda > Glomerida > Glomeridae > Glomeris > Glomeris hexasticha. The sequence goes on from JAQIWR010000735.1 coordinate 3,564, forward strand.
AGCCTCTTTTCGAGCTCTATTCACTCATCGCAACACGTCTTTCGGGAGTAAGGGAAAATTGTAAACGGGTTTCCACATGTCTTTTATTAGAAGAACCAACAATGTCATGTTGCATGGCATTTTTCACTCCTTCCAAAGTTATTTCAACTCGTGAGTTTCCGGGATGTTTGTTGTCGCGAGGACGCCGCGCGTATATTAAAGTGGGACACAATGAGGTTTTTCCGTATCCGCGGGCCTCGGATTATTTCTCCATGGCCGTGATTAAATGACAACTCTCGAAAATGTACGCACTTCAGTGAGAGAAAGAGAAAAAAACCCACCAATTTTCACACAGCTATATAGACTGGAAGAAATTAACCAGGCATACTTCCAATGATAACTTCCAATGGAGTGAAAAGTCGTAATAACTGCAACCCTTGCTTGGTCTTATATCCATCATCGGTATCGCATCAAAATGGTTTGTCGGCGGACACGTGCGTCGCTTGCGGACTTCCCAGCAGACGCTCCTTTGTTGAAGATCGAGTTATGACCTTCTTGAAACTTCCGCGCGCTCACCGTTTGCAGTCCTCACGGTGGTGTCTCCGGTGTCCCGGTTATTGGCTAAGGCCCTTACAACCACAAGAACAGGAGCGCAAGTTTTTTACTCTTCAAAGCGTTTCACGTTTAAAAAAACATTAAAAGTCCGCTATAACACGTAATATTGGTTGCCGGTATACGTGGAACCGAAAAACCAGAACCAGTTCACTTTAACATCACAGTGTTCCTGACGGTTGCGACTCGCGTCCAGAGGGTGCCCGCGGCCACCTTTCGGGATGCCATACGATTCGCCGCAGTGCGCGGCGCTCGACTGGACAAAAAAGGGGAAAAAAGCACTATTGCGTGTACACGTTCCTTCCGCCTCTCTTGCCGTCTGCTCGTATTCCTGCGTGTGCGAACACAACCGGTTAACATCTCGTATACCACATCAATTAACGCACTGTGACTTGCCTGCCGGGTTCATGCCTTGGTCGACGCACTTTTGGAACCAGCACGCTTTGCAGCCGACGCGGGTGTTTATATTTATTTCACAACGGCGTTCACGGGAGCACTTGGGCTTCTCCGTTTGCCTCATAAACCACAAGAAGTTCTGCTTGCAGGCCTCGCATGAGCGAATGCTGTAGTGCCATCCGTTGCTGCGGTCGCCGCATATGGGGCACGCACTGTTGAATCATACATACACTCAGATTGGAATTTAATTCCACCGGCGCCCGATTTAGATCCGAGCTGAGACTCACTCGTCTTCCGGGTACTGCCGCGAGATCCTGCTTGGGCCAGCGAGTGCCACCGCTGAAGGCGCTGATCCTGGAGGCCCGCTGGGTTCTTCAACGTCCCCGTCGGAAGGATCCCCACCGCCACCCGCTTCCGGAGAAGCACCTTCGTTGAGCAAAACACGTGAAAGTTAACAACCTTTTTCGCTCGAGTCTGGTCACCTGAAGTAGTGGTACGCAAACCAACCGGACGTTTGCTGCCGCCGCCGCCGCCGCCGCCGCTGGTGGGCTCCTGGTAACGCAACCCGATGCGCCTGTCCAGGTGAGGCCTGTGTGGAGGAAGGCCCGGGTGGTGCGGGGTCCCCATCCACTCCACTCGCCTGCCTGGCATCAGCCGGGTAAACCCCGGGCAGGGCATGAGTAAAGGGCTGCTACAGAAATGCTTTTATTTCAGTACGCGGGTCGTTGTTATTCTCGGACGATTGTGTGACCTTATAGGAACATCATTCTCGCTCGCATAGTTTGCTTAAGCAGTCCTGTGACGCGGTTTGACTTTTTTGAATCTTGTGTTTGGTTATCTTTTGTTCTTTGATTGGGTTTTTTTTTTTTTTGGTTTTTGCAAATGGGCCAAAAGGCGTTTTATTTGAACAATAACATTGCTGAATGTTGACAGACGCGGGTATAAGAAGCTCGCGCATAACAACTTCTTGTTTACAAGAAATATCAATTTCAGGGAATTCCGCCAACACAAGATTCGGGAATCGTTCGAGACAGACAGCGGTCACGCGCGCGCGGGTCCGCAACCCGTTCGCGTCCGTTGCGTCGCGCGATGACAAAACACGCGACTCTGACAAGCAGAACGACGATGTTCCTATACGTATAGGACGTTCACATATATTCGGCAACCTCTTACCTCTGGGGGGATCCTCGTCACGTCCATCGCCTCCCTGGTGGTGGCGGCGTTCACGGAAACGGCTACCGGATGTGATGCTGCGCAGGCAGGATGAGCCCAACGACCATCTGTGGTTGGTTTAAGCGCACCTCCTCCTATCAAGCACATGCAGCACTCCTGAAAGCGAAGTGGTTCCGATTTAGGTTCCAAAAACACGTTTGATTGTTACAGGTACACCAAGGTGTGACTTTTCTGCTTCGCACTTACGGCAGTCAGAGCTCGGCTCCGGCACCTGGAGCACTCCCACGCGCCACCTTGCGGCGGCAGCTGCGACACGCCGTAGCAGCCGGCGTGCATGCACACTTTGCAGCCTTCGCACACAAGAAGACGGCTGCATCCATCAGCACTCGAGGGCGCGCCCGGCGTCAGCACCACGGACCTGGACGGTATGCAACCTGTCGCGGAGTACCTCTGCTCCCACCCGGGACCCAACTTCGGGTGTTTGACCTGGCAATCATTTTTACACCGTTCATACCTGTAGCCTGCGTACACGACTTCCCAAGCCGGAAACTTACGTCTGGTCGCATGTTCAGCACGCACATCGTGCAGTGGGGCTCCAGAAGGGATGATTGCTGGTTGAACAGCACTACGGCGGAGAAATTTGTTTTCTGGGCCTCCCACATATCCCACATCTAACGGCGCACGTCCTTCGCGTTTCCCGAGGCTGAACGCGGGTCTGCGAACACACCGAAAAGCAAGTTGGGTGATAACACGTTTCCGGATTGGATGAGAACTGTACGTTCAGTTGCCGTTAGGTAAGCAAGCCTTAAACACCTCCGATCCCGGATTGTAAAAAAACAAAAAAAACAAAAAAAAAACCGAAAACAATACAAAAAAATATAAAAATTCCAAATTCCAGGGTTCTGACCTTCGTCGGCTGCGTCCGCACTCTCCGGGTGTCGTCTCGGCGCATCGTGGCCTGCTACTTCGGGACCCGCCGCGCCGGGTTCGGCATGCTGCAGATTCTATACAAACACAGAGAATACGGAACGTCATTGCAATTACACGGGCGTTTCAAACAGCACCCCTCCTCTGGTGGGACACGGCGGCAAACGACAGACTGCAAACGACTGCGGAGGTGACGCACGCTACCTCGTTACTCTGCGACTCCGCGGCCGGGCTTGCCACCGGATTGATGCGGATCGTCGACACATCTACATCGCACTGAGGCGACGGAGACGAGTTCCTCTGTTAGCCCGAGCACCCGGGATCCGTCGATCGTGCGTACACAGCCGCACTCATCGGAGGGTGGTTCGGAACGGTCGTTGGGGTCGGTTGCGGTTGGGGTTCGTCAGTTGCAACGTCCCTCGGGGACGTGTCGAACCGCGAGGTTGCAGGGTTCGCAGCACTGAACCCCCGCGCGGCGTTCGCACTGTGCGACTGGTGATACCGCCATTGCAGCGCGGCCTTAAATTTGCCCGGGCAGCTGCTGAAAGAGGTGCACGCTGCAGGTAGCGGGGACGAAACTCCTGCAAGCGGTGTCACGACCGGGTGCTGCGTCCCCACGCTTGGACGGGGTCGGCGCCAGCCTGTGTCGCGTTCGGAGTCGGCGTACCGGCGGCCCCTTCGGTGTCCGAGGGGCCCTGGCGAGCACCTGCGCCGGGAAGTTGCCCACTGGCCGCAGTTGTTTGCAGACGGCTTTGCGGACGCTGCGTGAGCGCGGCCGCAACTTGCTGTCGCGCTGTGCAAGTGGATTGTCCGTTAGGCGGGACGTCGGTTTCAGCCGCTGGGATCTGGACGCGCCTGAGTTTGGGCACTGGCGTCTTGCATGGCATCGCTCCGGCGAGTCGACGGGTGGCTCCTGGAGCGTTCGGCGGCCGCGCGTCAGTCGCAAAACGCTGAGGGTTTGGATGGGCCAGGGGCGGCACGCCGGTGCCGTCGGGGCTTGGAGCTGCAGGCAAGGGTGGGGACCTCGCGTTATCTGGCGCGCCCGGCATTTCTGCATCGCCGTCACGGCCTTCTACGTCGCCCCGTTTTCAGCGTTGGTCTCTCTCTGCCGACTCCTTCAGTTTTCTCCTACTGCCGGACATGTTAGAACAACACGGGTGTAAGTGTTAACTGTCACATTCACAGATGCGTACGTGTCTCACATATATACCTGCGTCCGATGATCGCCGGTTCACCCTTCGATCGAGGTGGAGCGGCAGCGCTCGTCGCCGGATGTCCGCGACGTTTCCCGGCCTTCCAACTCTTGTACAGGTGCGGTTGGAATGTTTTGATGAACGGCTCCATGTCGATTTGGACGTCGGCGCCTCCACACGTGCACTGCATTGAACATAGGCACGAGTTCGTGATTCGGATCAAACGTACGGTACAGCAAGTTGCCGTTATATACTGCGAAAGTGGTGACGCTTCGCGCGGCCTTCGACGTTCTGTCACAGTCAAAAACCCTGCTAAACGTTTTGTCGGTTAAAGGTCACAAGTGAACGGGCGCGAATGTGCAGTTGTCCTTGTGAATACAAATCCGTTCGGTGGGGTCTGCGTCAGTGACTGATTCCGCGAAAAATTCGCCCTCGCGCCAATCACCACTTTTACAGTACGCGAGACTCAACCGGCGATGCTGTTTTGCCGTAGTCGATCCAACTCTCGGATGCGAAGTTGACGGATTCCGCGCAGTTGTACCCGTGGTTGTACCCGGCGTGATAACCGCCCGGGAAGGTTACCATGAACTGACCGGCTTCTTGGGTGATCTGCGTATATGAAATGAACGTTGCAAGTTCAGTGAGCGTATAGGGCATGCGGTTAGTCGTGTTTCCGAACGCAGCCAACTTACCGTATTGCATGGAATGCCCATCTGCTTAAGCGCATCCGGAGATATGACGACCGTTTTGTGGCGCAGCAATGCCCCGCACTGTCTGAAGCGTCCGTGGAAAATCTCTGTCGCGCAACAAAAATAATTTGTTAGGACAGGCGTGGTGGAATCGCTACTATCGTACATGAAAACGCAGTACCTTTTGCGCGTTTCTCGAATTGCGGGCCGTGTGCACATGGAATGGCGTACCACGTCTTCGGTTCGCCGTAGTGTACGAAGTTTATGCTATACAGGTCCATGTCCTCGGTGTGCCACGCGAACGATGCCATCCACGTTCCGAAGTACAGGAATGGGGTGTTGACTCCTGGTATCTTCGGTGCGCCGCGTTTCAAACTCAGGTCCAACACCGTCTTGAGCTTGTTAACGTTCCACACCTGCGCAAGGAAAAACCGTTCTCACCCCCCATTGCGAGCGCGCGCAACGCGGCCGTTACAACAATCCCATGGCATCCATTACCTTAACATCGTCGTCGAACAAGGATCCGGAAACACCGGCCCCGTAGTTTGGAACGCTCGAAGCGAGTGTCCCCCAGTATTGCCTGTCCAGGTCCTCGTGGTCTGCGTGTTTTGGCGTCTGGTACCTTAAAAATTACATAAGCATTTTATGCACGTTCTGCTCAACAGTCTCAATTAGCAAACCGGGAATTGTGTAGATCACGCACTCTGCTGTTGTTGACATCTCCCGCAATTCTTCGACGGTCATGGCCGGTAGCCGACTGCTTGATTGCTCGAATACGCCTTGCGTGCCGTCAGCCTGTTCCACTCGTACAGACGCCTGGGATATCGGCCGACAGATCTTCATGTTGATATTGCTGTAACCGCCTTTCCTCGCCTGCCAGCCTGCCGGTGGCAAAAAAATTTATTGACAGATAGTATTTGTTTAGTGGGTGATATATGAACGAGATTTCGCGCCCGCCGGAATCCAGCCGCAGTTCTCGGTGCAGATGTCGCGTCGCGGCGCCGCATTGGCCACGAAAAAAGAAGAAGCGAGACCTGTGCGCGTTGGTTTTTTTTTTTTTTCCAATGTCAATCTATAACGAAAGTCGGTGGCGGTCAGACTTGAATGCGACGGACGTCAAATTGTACGTCGTTTCGCTTCCGTATCTCGGTCGGTCGAATTGACGCGGGACGTTTGACCGAAAACTTCGTCGTTTCGACCCGCATTTGCGTACAGACGACGACCACCTGGCGTGGGTCGCCTGGAAGTCGTGTGCTATACGGTCAGGTTACTTGACGGTTATACGGTTCCAATTAACTTAGCGTATCGTGAATCGTATATTGAGTTGTACGCGTTCATCCGACAGTTCGTTGATATGTTGCCGGGGAAACCCGGTCAAAAACAAAACTTCGGAACGAGATACATATCAGCGTTGGCTATGCGAACCGATCAAATGTAACAAACTTACTGTAGTATGGTCGTGCAGTGTACGTTACAGAATTTGTCACCCAATCTTCACGGAAAAATATGTACCCTCATCGATCGCACAGAAAGTGTTTCGTAACGTTGTGCTCGACAGTTTCAAGATGTTATTTTCTGGTCGTAGGTTGGCAGGAATATGGTTGAAATAGTCGGAATCCTTGGGGCTGTTTCGGGATGTCTGTCCGCGCGTCGGGAGGGGGGTATTTGGGGGTTTTGTGAGTTTAACTATTTATCTCGGTAGGTAGACAGCTCATTCATTGGCTAGACGTAAGTGACCGGCCGGACTGCGCGGAACTCTGTCTGTGTCGGGAGAGCGCCGGATCTCTCTGGGCAGAGGCGCAGTTCGGCCGGTAACAATTAACACATGCAGGGTGGATGGAGAGACCGGTTCAACCGCCTCACACTTGCTGACCAGACCAAACGTTGGAAAATTTATGTTAACGGGAGCGAGCAGGAAGTGGTCACGGCGCTTTCGCACAGGTACCGGATCGTTGACCTCTGACTTTTCCGTAAAGGCCACTTCGTCTCTCACTGTTCCAACCGCTACTGTTACAGCAGACAAAATCCCAATCACAAAAAGGAAGAGCGCAATTAATTGATGGCCAAAATTATTTCTTCGATTTTGTTTTTGTGATTGGAGTCCTAGTGGGATGGGAAATTGATTCACCGCGCGGATCGGAAAGGCGCGCGCGCTGCGGAAAAAGTGTTCGGATTGCGGGTCACTAATGCAAAGATACGTTTCGGATCAACTTTAACGGTTTCGGGGATTAAAATCAAACTGACGAACGTCAGGGAAAACGTGAAACGAAACTTGTTGGCGTGCATGAGGAATTTTGTGCAATTGAAATTCGGAACGTTCAACGTATAGATTCCAACGTTTCATGTTAATGCCAACGTTGTGCTCGGATCGTTTTTAATCCATGGTTAATTAATTTCGCATTTCACTATCACTGTGGTTCCATGGTCGAATTATTTCGTCATTTTCGAATAAAATATTCCACGTTTTCAATGCAAATAGCCGTCGAAATAATCGAAAATAACGAAATAATTTAGACCATGGAACCGCAGTGTATGTGGGGACTCCTAAGGGAAAAAATAGAAAACGCAAAACAAAAAACAAACCAAAACCAACAAGAATTTTCGTAATGAATTAATTATGCTCTTTCAGTTTGAGATTGGAATTTCGTCGCTGACTACAGCGGTTCGAAAACTTACAGACGAGGTGACCTGTGATGCGGAAAGGTCACAGGTCAACGATCCGGTAACCGTTCGAAAGCGCCGTAACCACTTCCTGCTCGCTCCCGTTAACAGAATTCCAGCGTTTGGTCTCGTTAGCAAGTCTGATGAGGCGGGCGAACCGGACTTTTCATCCACCCTGCGTATCATGAACATTGCCCACGCCAAGCGAGCATGCAACAATTGGGAAATCACCACCGCTCATGGAAAGTACTTTGAGCAGTGGTGTATGAACCTCGGCAGGATGTTCAGTTTGGGATGTAAAGGGCTGTTTATCTTAAAGGAGAACCGACACCTCATTTAAAACAACAACAACAACAACAACAACAACAACAGCAAACCGAGTAGGGCATTGCAAAACATGGTCGAAAACGGGTACGGCTGATGTAAGCACAGTTTTGGAGCCCCGCCCATTGATTCTTTAAAATTCAGTCTGGGGTGTCAAACGTTAACGTATAGTGCGGTTGTTGCATTATATAAATATGAGTGTTGGCCGGATGTCCAACAACACTTGTATTGCAATTACATTGTAGTTCACCTTCTCCGAGAAACGCAAACAGACGGGTTATGACTGTGCCTGGCAGTGGGGTGTTGGAAGAAACTGGCGAAATGTGTGCTGACGGGCGAAATAGTAGCCGAGACGGCACACGGAATCGGGGTATTTTCAAGTGCAAATTTGGTTACATCCTACATTGGAGATGATCAGGTGTCAGTTTTCCTTTAAGTAAACGATATATTACATACGCGTAACATTAAAGGACAACTGTGAGGGTTTTCATTCTTTCGTCGTTTTTTGATTGCCCAAAACAGTCAGGTCGCCAGATTGGTCCAGTATGGCACAATAGTCAGACAAGTTGTGGATTTTTCCTGCTGCGAGGGGTGTTCAGTGATTGTGGTCTTCAAAGATTTCTTCTATGTAACCGTATACGCCTTCCTATTGGGCGAACCGGTAACCTACACGTGAATTAGCAACACCTACTGTCTGCGGTTCTCAGAGAAGGGAGACGGCAATTTCACTGCAATATACAATTAAGTGCAGTTGGACATGCGGACAACAGTTGGGAATGCACCAATTCACTACGTAAATGCTTTGTACCTCGAACCGAATTTTCACTAGTACATTGGGCGGAGCTACAAAAAGGGGTTCTTAGGTTGCCGATAACCTTTACCGTGAAACATGTTTGCTGGGGGAAAACAAGAACAAAAACAAAAAACCTGCAAGCCTGCAGCCGTGCCCACCGCAACACGCCCCTTGCCTGTACATTAACATGGCCTCAACACCATCATTCGTCAGCCAACCTCTTCTAACTCAACACCACCCACCCGTCCTCCAATCACATTGGGTCGCGACCCGTTCCAACGCACCAATGACACACGGCGCACCCTATCCTCCAATCACATGCACGCTGCGCTCACCACCGACATCGCTACGCCTGGACTCTAGTAGCTAGAGCTACGCTCGCTTCGAATTTCCTTTTCCGTCGTATTACCAGCAGATGCATCAAAACGTACTAATCCGTTGACAGATCAGTCGCAATCCAACTTCGTTGTTCTTCTTTCCACTTCAAAATATGGTATTTATCAGTGTTTCAGCAAACGAATGACGATTGCAGCGCGGTGTGCAACTACCTTGCGTGCGTGGAAGCGGTGCGCAATATTTTAGGGTTTACGGTATTGGCAATATTGCGGTGCGATGTGTATTTTTTTGTTTTGCAAGTTTCGTTGCTGCACTAAAATTTTCTTCCGACGCAGAAATTTAAGACATAAGTTTGCTTGTTTCTAGTTTAAAACGGTCGCTAAAACGCCAGAAGCTGTTCTTCTAATGTTATCGCTGAGCCAGTAATCAGTTCATAAAATTGATTTTATTACGTGTAAACTTGTTGCAGGTCTTGTTATTACGCAAATTCGTTTCAGGTCTTAGTTTTTAAGGTATTTCACGTAGAACAGTTGTTCTGTCAATTATATACTGGTATACTGGTACCAGAAACATGTTTCACGCCAAAACAATACGTGGTGTGTGAGCCCGCGGCGGGCCCACGTGCCAGTTTTTCCCGGTGTGTTTTTTGTTTTAGCATTTTGTAATTGACATTTCATTTCGCCAAAATGTTTTTGCACCGTGTTTTTCACGCATGTTTGATGAGCATGTTTGGGGTATTTTTGGGGAATGGGTGACAGTTCTGCTTAAAAATAAAATGACGGAAGTATAAATCGAAGTTGCCCCAGGTTTGTTTTTTGCAACATTTGTCATTGATGTTATGTTTGTTTGATTGATATTTATTTATTTATATTTATCTATGCCTTGTGACATGCAGGAGCTTGTTTTGTGTGAAGCGCCGGTGGCCTGCATGTGGCGTCATGTATAATTAAACTGAGAGCCAGTAGCGAAACACGTTTCATTACGCGCCCCACTTGAACTGCTGGCTCGGACAGGTCCCGTCCGACCCGTACCATTTCATAGGACTATATACTTCTCCTTCCCTAAACTGAGCTCGAGCGCCATTAAACGGTTGGATTGCAGTCCATTGTTCAGGAGGGTCCCAGCTTTGACTGATAATAGAGCTCTTTCAGACACGTGACAACGGAGTGCAGCATGGGAAAATTTACCCGCCCACTGAGGTACCGTGTACTGCTAATCTAAATGGCTGACCGATCTTTTCCTGCTCTGTCTCCGTATTTTTGTGCTCTAAATGCTGTATTATGAGCGGAAAATTGCAGGAATACGAGATATTGACCCTCATTTAAAGATTTCATTGCGAGACCGGTAATCAACGTCTGCAAAACCACGTGCAGCTGCACACGTAAGGCTACACATGCACCAGTCATATTGTAATTTTGGTACCGCAGTGGGCGGGTGAAATAAGCCTCGCCCCTAGGCTGTGACATCACGTGAAAGAGCCCTATTGGTATACAAAAAGAAAGGACAGGATAATCCTTTCCGCTCCAGAGCTCAGTTTAGGTTATGTAGGTTATATAGAGGTTATATAGCTCATTGGTTTTAGGCAACGAGAAGTATACCAAGATGTTTTATGTACCGGGTGTTCCACATACAGTGGTTCCTTGACTTTTGATTACAATAAAAATGAAGGTAGGCTAGTGCAAAAATGTGATGGACATGAGGTTAATACCGACGGCGTGGGGCGAATCGAGTGGGCGCGTGACCTTTGACCTCCGTCAGACCGTGCCAGGTTTGTTTGTTTGTTTTGCAATCCTGAATCGGAAACCGTGACAGGTTATACAGGTGGTTATTGTGTCAATCAGAAACCTGTAGAGGACCGTTCATTAGACAGAAACCTTATTCGTTTTGCACATTTTGACGACGCATTTTTGGAATTGCGATAAGATGGTGAGGGAAATTGCGGTGTACCAACTCCTTGGGTGTACACACGGACATTGTCAAAAAATCTCACGTTTCCAATTGTTAGAACTTGTCCGTAATGGATTCGAAATCAATGCCTCAGTTCGGAGTGCTGCACATTACCTTGTGGTTATTACAACGTTTCGAATTCTAATAAATATAGCAATAGGCCAGAAAAAAAAACCAAAACATTTGATTTTTTAAAATGCTATAGTAAACACCACACTGCAACTGGACAGCAGTTTATTACAAATGTGATCAAAAACGAAAATTGTCGTAAAATGTGGAAGACATGTGTTCAGATATTTTCTCATACATGCACAATACACAATCTTTGAAAGCCGCATTAACTTATTGCTTGTTTCTTTGATTGCAGATGCGATCGAGTGTTATTTATTCAGTTTGCAGACAGCTAAATGCAATATTGGATTTAGCTGTCTGCAAACACTGAAAACGTTCGAATTTGTGACATTTGAATGTGTACGCCCAATTCCGTTGACCAGTTTAGGGAAGTGAGAGGCATCGTGAAAAAGGTGGGGGAAAAATAATGTGGTTTCTCTGCAATTAATGGCACCGTAGAACGGGGTGGCTGAGACCCTGTTGGTGCGTGAGTTTGGCCAAAATTGAAAATATTGTTAATAGTTTTTGGCGTACCTGTTCAGAATAATATTTGGCTATGATAAGATAGGCAACATTCCTTGTAGTACAGCGAATTTTTCGTTGTGATAAAAATTCATGCTTACACACCACAAAATGTATGGGCTAAAGGAGTACCCTACTTAATTGGAAAATTATTATTATTCCCAAGAAAAAAAGGTGTAACTGTTCATTACATTTATTTACTCACTCAAACCGTCATTCACCCACTACTTCAATAAGGATCTGTGAACAAAATTCAGGGCATAAATCAATTAATTGTATTAAGAGAGTGGTTCGAATAAAAGGAAAACGGATCGAGGCCCCGGACACAATTGATTGGGGTGAATTCGGCCCTGCTGAAGCATGGCTGGAGTGGACCAAGGTCGCCTCATCGATTGCTTAAAGCAGAACTGTCAGGGTATTTGTCGTCATTTTTGCTTGCAAAGACGCGATCAGGTCGCTGAATTGGTCAAGTAGTGCACAACAGCTATAGTCAGGCAAATTGTGAATGTTTTCCGGCTGTATATAGGGATGTTGAGCAATTGCTATTCAAAGAAATGAGACGGAGCACCGTATATATACGTCCTCCTATTGGTCGACCGGTGAACCGATCCATCGCTCGAGCCACGTCCAAAATCGAACGTTCGTGATTGTGACGTCGTGAACCAATAGCAGAACAGGATGGCCGCATTCCATTCCGCCGTTCCATTGCATTTTCGCTTGCATGACGTCATTTACGATATTGGGCGTGGCTACAACAAGGAATCTAATAAATTTCGTATATCTGTGCCATTATTTCACCAAAATTGCGAGTTCTGCTGCCAATCAATGTCGGAAATGCGTAAGTATTTACCGTTTTTATTTCTAGGTACGTTGAAAAAAGGGTGACGGTTCTCCTTTATGTAACCTTTGCATATTGCTACTGAAACAAATGTTAAAAAACGTGGAAACAAACCATGCAAAATAATGGTCACAGGTTGTTTCAAATAATGTTTTTCGGGCCAAACTCGTACTGGGAAGGGGTTCTTCACTGTCCTTACAATGTTATTTGTAATGTTGGGGCAAACGAACCCCCGTACTTGAGCTTTTAAAAGAACAATAGTAAAACGGAGACTATAGCAACGTTTTATTATAACAGCAATGTGTTTAGGAACAGCATTTTCAAAAACCTCGAACGGTTGGTTGGAGGTCAAAGGTCACGTGCCCATTCCATTCGCCCTACCTTATTACTATTGACATCATGTCCGTCAGGTTTCGAACTATACCTCCGTAGTTTTTATAATGCAAAAGGAATCACTTTATGTGGAGCAAGCACCCTGTATATATATAGGCTGTTGATGAAACTATATATACGTGCCGAAATGGCGTCACGAACACAAAGTCGTGACAGAAATTTTTACCTTTGCAATACCGGCCAGAGCCGCCCCTCGTGACTCCATCAATTCAATGTATTTTGGGAAATTCTGGAACTCCTCCACTGTTGGGCGGAAAGTCATTATTTTGGGAGTCCCGGCGGAATCATTGCTGGTTGATGGTCCTGGTTCCATTCTGCGCCCGACGGGTTTCCGTACGCTGCATAAAAGTGGGAGGGAAAAAGTTAAGCAATTAATCGCAACGTTCAATTACAGTTTCCAGAAAACAACACCAACAACAAAGTCGGCCAGGTACAGTCTGTCCAGAGCTAACTTCATAGTGTCATCATGGCCGCGCCTCCGTTTTCAATCGACGGCAATTCCAAGGCCTAATCTGCGAAAATAAACAAAAATTTTGAAAATCATACCACGTAGGAACTTTAATGTACTGAAAACCGTACGTTATTAAACATTAATCTTTAATAGCGTACGGTGTTTGCACGCTAAAACTGTCAAACAATTGTTGTATCGTGTTGTATAAAAGTCTAGTCGCGATCGCGCTGTGAAGCCACACGCCTACCTGATTTTGACATCGTCAAAAAACAAGTGTAGGACACATTTAGTGTGCAAACCCTTACAAAAAAATACTGCAGTTTGTTCCATAAAACTGCTGTTTTCGGTATTTTTATGAATGAAAAGTGCAGTGTTATGGAACAAACTGCAGTTTTGTTTTTGTAAGGGAAATACCGAAAAATATGATAGATTTCCGATAAATTACAGTTCCTATTATGTATGATTTTCAAAAATTGCGTTTATTTTCGCAGATTCCGTATGCCTTCGAAGTGCCGTCGACCGAAAACGGAGGCGCCGCCATGACACTATGAAGTTAGCTCTGGACAGACTTTATAGTATAGGGCTTATTCACGAGAACGTTCGACATTCTATACAGGTTCCCACAACGTTCGACGACAACGTTCGCCATTTCGACGGCAAAATCGCGTATAAGGCCAATAAACTTAACAATTGTACGACCAAAAGCTTTCCTGCATTGTT
>JAQIWR010000736.1:0-17627 GCA_034695945.1 Glomeris hexasticha
CAGTGAGTATACTGACTAATAACAAATTTCCATGTAAATCTGTGAAATCGGGAAAATAGCTTTCTGTTCTCCTTTAAACTGCTAATGCTCCAATTAATAATTCGACTGAAACATTGTGGTGGACGTTTTAATAAGCTGATACATGAAACCATAAAACATATTGTTAATTTGGATTGTTCAACTGATATTCACTCAGTTGTTTTTAAACTTTTTGCAGGAAATGAAATAGTATATCTCATTTCTACAGCTCCAAAACTGTTTCTGCAACAGTTAAAATGTTAATGTTTAGTCCTCTGGCATACAATAATTGCTGCAGCACATGCTTTGTAGTATATAACCACTGGTATAACTGAGAATTCAAATGATATATGAGAAGCAGACATTAAATAATCATATACATGTATAGACCAATTTTGATGTTCATGTCAATTGGGATGGCAAATATATGGGGAAAGTTGAATTTTACATGACTTCATTCATGTATACTGCCTTGTATATACTGTGTACTATATATACTGTAGCTCTCATGTTTTGAGCTTCAAATGATTGGAGCAATGAATGAATATGTGTACATATGCAGTTTCAGATTTGAATCTGCTTGGTCTCTCAGGCATTGCTATTTGTGCATGCCTTTTGTCCAGATTGCTTGAGTTCAAGTATGTGCATGCTACTATTCTGGATTTAGTTACTCACCGAAGAGCATACTAAATCCTTGTGGCATTTTGTTAGCAGAGATGTTGATGCCGTTCGACTGGGAGCTGTGTCATTTGAATCGTCCACAGAGTCGGCGGTTACATCCTGAAAAGGAAAACAGTTCAATCGATTTGTTTAAAGTGCACTTGATCATGTTTGAGCCATTGCTCTTTGAAACCTAAACTGGTTATACACCACGTTTTTGTCACCATTATATCAATGGAAATAACGGATATACAATCCCTCTGTGTATTTATACAATTGCATGCACAAATGCGCAACATTTTTAAAAATACATAGTATAAACGTAAATTATAAATATTAAAGCCGAAAAAGACTTGTTTTATATGGTTGTGCACTTAACAAGATACATACAAGACTTTGAACAATGACATACTATAGTGGTGTGCTTATCTACTATATCATGCAAGTGAGTTTATCCATTTATGAAAAGTTCAGCTGCTTTGAAAGCTGACTCTTCCAAAATCTACATGCTTAAAGATGCTGGAAAATTCGAGATTTCCGATATTTTTTTTCCAAACCGCAAGTTTGAAAACATTTTGGCTTCATTCAAATGTTATCAATTTAATGAACTGTAAAATAACTTTATTTATTTATTATAAATGGTTTGGCATGTAAGGACAAATGACAAAAATGCATTAATTTGGTACGTGCTAAAATTTCTGCATTCCTTTATAAAAGTTTTAAAATGATATATTCCGTAGCCATAAATATTTAAGAATGCATCCTCACCTATTTTTATAATTGTTATATAAGGTTACGGTATTTGAGCAATTCGCTACTAAAGTTTAGTGCATAGGATGTCGGCTGGCATAGGTGAACCTCCTATACCCCTGCCCAATTTTAAGAAAGTTACACCTATACTGCATGTTGAGCTTTAAGTGGAAATAATTTGTTTTCCACTTTCCACAGAAATGTTGTTGTACCTAAGTATATACTTTCCTCATGGTCATTCTTAAGGGTACCTGTGGTCCTAACCAAGTGAAGACAAGATGGTCGCCGAGAACTAGAATGTGTTATATGGGATATTATAGTGTGGTAGCAGTATTCAGCTCATTGGTGGTAGAATGACGTTGCAGCTAAAGGAATTGAGTGTGGCCAGGAAGTGTATGTGGCACCATGATCATATCCCCTGTCAGGTAGCAGCATTTATTGAATTCAAATTGGGAATCCATGTCGAGCGAAGAAGGCGTGAATTCAATTTTATTTGGCAGGAAAGAAATCCTTCCTGTAAAATTATTCTCAGTAGGTTGGAAAACTTCAGTAGCAATGGCGAGCTATAGGGTTATGGAAGTGGTGCAGCAGAGTCCAGTCGGTCCAGTGGGCCTACTTATTTTACAAGGCGTCCAAATCTGTTGCATTTAGTACCAGTATCGTGCAGGAGTTGAAACAATCCATTGTCATGGAATCCCCTCATCATGTGTGCTGGATTATTTTTAATAAATAAACAGGAATTCATAAATTGTATTTAACTGTGTGCAAACTTTGCCACAATAATAACACTCTGGAGACTGAATGCTACCCAAGATGCTACATATAATCTTATGTTTAGGGTATTCCATACACAAATGTGGAATTGCTTTACGTAAGTTGTTAGCCTTCTCTGAGAAAAAAGGTTTCATGGAACTGTGCAAATACCTTTCCATGAGATAACTAAACAAGTGTATTTTTTTAGAAAATGGGAAGTGACACAACAATTGGTATGACAAGTATATATGGGCAACCCCACCCCTCCTTGCCATTGTACTGCCACTGAGAGTACCTCTAAGTAGACAAGTGGTGCCCATAAGTACACTTTGACCATGACGTCATTTGCTGTTGTGACTACAAAAGCCTAGCACGTGCTATATACGATGTAATGTTGCCAAATATTCAGCAAATATGCCATCAATTAGAACATAACATTAAGAGAGACGTGTTTAAATGTTGAAGTATGTGTTGCATGCACCCATGGGGCCCTGGAAAATACAAGGTTGAGGACTGCATGGTGAGCGCAAAGACATGACTTTCTTACACCAAGAAATGCGTACAGGGGAATGCGAATGAATGCGAGTGACGTTCCAGTGGGGGCAAAGGCAGAGGTTGTTATTTTTCCAAAGGGCAATTGCACCACCTATGTTGTCGTCTTATTTCTTTGTTTGCTCGAGGCGTTTGGGAGGTGGAGGAGGCGAGGCTTGGCATTCCGGACACCCCGAAAGGAGCCGCCCGTTAAGTGGCATGGCCACCTGGCAATTGTCTGCCTCCCACAATGCCACGCACATGCATACAACCTACGTTTGCAATCATTTTTCTACCTGTCAACTCTACCCTCCTTCTCTTTTCTCTATCTAAATAACAGGCCAGAACGCAATCTTTAAAGGTGTCGGCAAGACGGAAAGGTCGTCCCAACAGACACCAGTTCAAGTCATGCATGTGGCCCACACCGATATTTTCCAACTCTCCTATTCCTTCTCCATAAAATGTGCAGATTTTCATCACATGCAGTCAAGTGCTACTGCTATAGTTCAAAGGTGAACTGGCAGTTTTGTAAGCAACCCTGAAATTAAGCCTAAACGATGAGAGAAACGAAGAGAAACCATGATAATTTTGTGCAAGTTTTGCAATAAAATCTCTTTCTAGATTACGTGGGTCATCCGGAAAATGCAATGCAGTTGTGGTCGACATCCAAGGTACGCAGGTGGTCTGGTTACAGTGGGTCACCCCTGTGTAAGAACTGTGGGACTTTTTGGTTCCGTAAAAAAGTGTTCAACTATATGTTAAGTGGTTTAAATATAAGAGTGGTCAACTTTACAGGTTTCACTGCAATATTAATAACGAATGTGGGTTGCTTAATTTTGGTAATGTAAACAGTTATGTGGCTGCATTGCTAATGTTGGTCCATATATAGGGCCTACATGTACATACATACTAGTACAGCAGTCTATAATTGCTGAAGCCATGCAGTGCCATGAATTTACGAAGATGAAACTAATTATCCCACAAATTGGCCTGATTTTGACCTTTTTGACCATACAGTAGGCCTATATATAGTGCCGTCTGTAGTTTGTATAAACACAGAGGAAGTATAATGAAAACTTTTCTGGTGGCTTGTCCCAAATATTGGCACTCAATTGCATTGTGTTTCATGTATAGGTTCTGTCACCTGATGATGGTTGTAAAAATAGATGGAATACAACTTTGAAAGATCAACCTCAATTAAGAGCTCAGAAAATCACCCCGTAAATAATAAAAACTATTCAGAACGATGCAGGGCTGCACCAGGGATGTGATTTTGCAAATGCCTAACTCATTTCCATCAAATTGTTAGTTGAATCGTTTTTCGAGGCTGTGCTTAAATTAATTAACGCATTCGTGACCTGCGTATTTCTGATTATACAGCTATATAGGTATACATACCGCAAATGTAAATTGACACGGTACCCTTATAATGCAGTATTAGAGTCTGGCTCCTACTGTTTTTTGTACAACAGCTTGTTATTTATATACCAACTATAGGTGGAGAATACTTTCCTGGTTGGGGACATGCAAATAGCTGAGATAACGATGGCAATGATAAAAATAATAATGGAGTCTTTCTTTGGTGGTGAGCAGTAAAGTGAAGGTGCTCGTTCATCGGATCGCATAGAAGAAAAGGCATCTGATGGCTGTTGTATAAGATATATACAGTTTTGCGACCACCCATTTACTCATTGCGTAGACCCCCGTGGTCAACAAGAGGCTTTTCTGTGGCCGGCCAACAAGAAAGGGAAGAGAAAATAATGCAGCAAGTCTTGAAATGAGCTGGTCACTCCCTCAAGCACCTACCCCCTTTAACGACCACACTTTCCTTTTCCTATTCCCTTTACTATACAACGATTCTTCTTCCCTCAACCATTGCAATCGCCACACAGCCCGATTAATCGCACACAAATCGACAAAATCGCCCTTCTAGCTATAATTGCAATCATGGGATTCACGCAAACACTACACTGAATTAAAATCTATAACATTATATGAAGACACTCATATTGAAGATTGACGCAATATTTTGAATATGTATATCAACTCCATTTTAGTTTTATTGAAGGTCTGCATTGTATATTAATACATAGGTAAACCAACGTGGAGCTTGAAAATAAACTATGACAAATTTGTATACAATGCAAAGGGCCATATGTTCCAATTTGCAAACTAAACATCGGAATAGGACACATGCAACTTGCAGCTCGTCGGGGAATACGATTATCCGGAATATGTGCGAATTTAAATAACATTTCATGTGAGCTACATTGAGCATTGCAAGGAAGCAGAACATCTGCCCTCAGTAACCATTCTCACCAGACGTTTCCCTGCAATGCACAATGTTCATCACTTCAAATGCTAATTAAAATGTACACGTAACCTCGGATAAATGCACAAATTACCTTAAACCGTTTGTAACATAGCGAGCAATTTGATGTTGTGCTTTCGTATTTTTATATTCCAAATTAGAGCATCTATAACCTTGAATATGAAGATCAAGGTCACATTTGGGAACACATTTGAATCTCCCCATTGTGGTACTTGTGGATGGAAATGAACACCATTTCTAAAGAGGCTTTTGTTCCACCCAGAATGGTAACATGTACAGAAAGTTTAAAGTACATTATTTTTATTTACAGTGGTGCTACTTATCAATTGAAATATCACATTTTCCTTTAAATGTATTATTGTAATTCTGAAACTTTTGCTGCATATGTATAAATTTGCATTCAATAGGTGATGAAAATTGAATTCAAATTTCTAACATGAAAAGCATTTTGTTCTGTGCAACTCCATTATCAAGTAATATGATTACTGCAATTTCGAAATGCAAAATTGCTTGTATTCAATACATAAATTTTGTACAGCAACTGTCTGCATAAGTTGGAGGAAAAGCATTGTACCTTGATGACAAAAAAAATCAGTTCTATGAATTCTTTTTTACTGTTAGCCATAATTATTGTCAGAAGTGGCGTGAACGCCCTTAGTTTATGAATACTTTCATATTCTTTCTTGAAACGTTATTGTTGCTTTCTGATCTTTGAACTAGTCTAGAGGATGTTTAAAAACACTTTTCCATTTTATATTTCTCCGGAAAGAATATATAAATGTTTTTTTTTTAGTTATACTTTTTGAAAAGCTGCAACTTTTCTCCTTGCATTGTCACAATTGGCCTTTTACGTATTGGCAGTGGAAATTGGAGGGAGCAGGTTGGTTGGTCTGCATGCAGGATGTTTGGTTGGGTGGGTCCCTGTGGCCCGAGGCCCATGCCAGAGCAACACACACAAGAAAAGAGCAAAGAGGAGAAACGCCCTCATTCCTTCACTAGCTTCCCTATTTTACAAAGCAGTAGGAGCTGGTTTTCGAGCAACTGTCTATGTAAGTGTCCAGCCTAGAAACTTCACCCCTGAGGTAAAAGTCGAGTCAGTTGGGGTATTATACCCCCACCCACCTATAACTATAAAGCAAAGCCAGACACACGTGGAAATTTATTCTACACCAGCTCAGGTTATCGTTTCAATGGCCTATTTGCCCTCTGGTATAACAAAAGCAGCAAGTTTCAAGTTGCAAAAAGACATTTTTCTGTTTCAGGTGTCGCTTTTCTTTATATATCTCTCATCGCACACACAAGGAACAGCTGTTATAGCCATTGACAAAGGCGAGAGGATGAATGATTGGCAAGGCCTATAATTAAAGGTCGAAATTGCAAGTGGTAACAATGCAAAGTGTAATCGAAATATCGGTTGCCATTGTGACTTGCAATTTGTGATGAAACGAGCTACTTTCAAACTCAATGCTGGTCACATTCCTATATAAGATGCCAACAACCGGTTATAAATAATAAAAAAATACACTTGGTGGTTGTATTAGTGGAAATTTATGCAAAAAGCAATTTTTTTGAAGAGCTATTTCAACTATGAATTACTATGGAACTATGCCGACTATGACAGCCCCACCTCTTTTAAAGACCTGTCAAAATTTACTTTCAGATCTGGTTTAAATTTTTTATTTAGCATTCAGCAGACAATATGTGTGCTTTATATGCATCAATCCCTAATTTGTACGCGAGGGGTGTGTGTACTTCAGAGCGTTCGTGTAAATTGAATTCACATAAAATAATGATATAAATTATAGAAGTCAGCTGCTGATAACAAAGTCAAAACATTAAAGTAAATAAAAGCAATGCAAACATTTAAATTAGATGATTATACTTATTTTGATAATATTTGGTTTGACTTCATTGTAAGATTATTTGAGTACAAAAACTACAGGATCGCGAAATCCATGCATATGTACATGTAAACGCAGTCACTGAGTTGCAATTCCATGTGTCGCCACCAGGGTGAAGCATGTACTGCACATGCGCATAAGGTATTGGAATATTGATGTGTTCTAGGATAAATGTTGCCTAAGTTGTATATTAAGTATTGTACCTGAATCTGCAGATAAGTATACGGCATTTAAAGAAATAGTTTTTTGTCTATTGTGTAAAACATTTGAGCTAGTCTAACTTTAAACCAAACTAATTTGCAATGTCACAAAGAAAAGGGAGTGTCAAAGTTTTGTAGCAGTTGTTGACATGAAGGGAAGTAGGAGCGCAAAAACACCTTAAAGGTGTTTCTTTTATTACAGCATAGCATTCCAAAGACCTTTACGCATACAAGAGAACGTTTTACTTAATTTTTTCAATTCAGGAAAAAATGTTGTGGTACCAATTGAGGAAACCTATTGAAAGCTTCATTTTTGAAGTAAATAATGGGAAATGCTTTTCTTTTTGTTACTATAATCTTGTGCAATGCACTTTTTAAGGAAAAGTTGAAAGGAAAACTTCATGTATGTATCCCAGTGTAATAAATAAGGGTTGAAATGGAAAATATCGTCTTACTGCCACAATAAAGCAAAAAGCTTGCAATATGATTTATCTTCTAAAAACCAATTCCTTTAACGATTTTGTTTTTTCCACCCTTGTATTTACTGTATGATCCAATTGAGCAAGCTCTTGATTCATGTACATATAATGTATGAAAAACATGGAAGTCTATTTTCCAAAAGTCGAATATGGCAGAGTGGGCAGAAGTGTCCAAAGACCAGGGGAAGGGAAGGGAATGGAAGGAAGGGGTTTGTTTCTTTGTGTGAGGGTGTGTCCAAAGTCACTGGGGTGTTAAATATGGTGTAACGAAGCGTTGGAAGCCATTTCTGGCATTCTTCGGTTGGCAGCATCGATTCGCCACTTTGGCCAACTTTTCTTGCATGCTGTTTGTATGGAACCTGTTGATCAGAGCCAGAATTGACTCACAAAGGCGAATGGAGAACGGAAATTGGCCAGACGTGGTGAAGGTGAAAACCATTCCTTTTATATGCTGAATTGGGTGTGGGAGCAGACTGTCGCCCCTGGAGCCCCTGGAGCCCTTCCCTCACTTTTCCTATTCTTCCCATGTTAACGTCTTCTCGCTAATTAACCACCACAAGGACCATATATGTATCTTTCCAAATGCTAAGTACAGGTGAAACCTTTCAGCACAAACCCTTATTTGCAAACATTCTAATGTATTTGTAACGCTATTCTAAAAATTACAATGTATAACATTAAACATAGAATAAAACAAGCACAATGGACACATGTATATATGGTGTACTGCATATGATATTGCAGTTCACTGTAAATTAATTAGGATACATAAGTTTAAGAAATGGTTGATTTGTAATTGCAATATAATTCAGGATTTCAGTCTGATTTTAGTAATAATTGAATTATTTTAATAGTTATTTCCAATTTGTTCCTAATATTTGTATTTATGAAACAAAGGCATTTGTTTGTTAATTGTTGAATATTTATTTCTATTATTCAAATTCACTGTAGAAAACAATAATGTCCGCTTTGGTGTGTCAGTACTATGTTTTGGATATTAATGCATGTTGTATAAGTTGATTTTTTTAATATATTCTACACATTATTAGACTTGTAAAAAGGGTAACATCCGTTTTAGTAGACAAGGATGCGTTTTTGTATGTAGGGTATAGATGAAATGAAAAAGATAAGTTACTTGCAGCAGCCTGTAAGCGAGGTATTATAAAAAGTATAATAGGACATATGGCTCGGGTTTTGTCTTCAAGTAGACAGCTGTTCAATGTATTCACATGTATTCACGTGCTTTGAATGTTGTATAATTTATGTATTGTTGATTAAATACTAGTTACCTTATGTAATATTTAATACTGTAGTATACGATTCTGAGACTAATATTTCAGCTGTCAGTTTTAAATGCAGTAAAATCTGTCTAATAATGTGAAATGCACTGCTGCTCAACTTTCGTTTCAACATACCATGCATGTACTTGGATTTGATTGTAAATAAAACAAAATCATGGCAAAAAACAAACAAACCAACCAAAAAATGTAAATAACTACTAGGTATGAATAAAAAGAAGTGTTCACATAAAAGAGAAGTCATTGTGCTCTTAATGTGGTTTCATGTGGTTATAATAAGGATAAAGTGGATCATAACTGTTATTTCTTGAATATTTACAGTGTCTTGCTCTCTTTGCACATGCATACCATAGGCCTACTCAAGTTTATTACCCTAGCTATAGCTGTATGGTGTGGCTGTTTTTGCTCAGTATAACAAGGCACGTGTGAGGACCCTGTGGACGCCACGCGGCGCCTCCAGCACCCCAACTTGCCACAAAACCATGCCACAAAAAAGTATATTTCGCACCCAATTAACTCCCCTAATATGAATGCTATATAGCATGAAAGAAAAGTGCCAAGTTTGCACATACACACACATATATTATATACACAAACTCTGGCTTTTGCTTACCGAGGATGCCAGCATAGAAGCTCTTTCGAAGATATGCAGGCACTTTGCATGACACCGTGCGCTTGGCAACCACCCAAAACCAATGGATTCTGCAACAGCACTTGATGTGAGCACTAGTAAAGTTAGTAAAGTAGTGCAGTGCAAGAATGTCACTACATCAGTCAACATGGACACCATGTCTCCAACAATCGCAACTTTTGTAATTCCTTGCTGCAGTCACTTAGTAGTTCAGTATGCAGGAATTTTTTTCTTCACACACCACACAAAAATAATGGTTCCTAGTATTGCCACGAGGGAAGAAGAGCAAGAGCCATCAAAGTCTCTGCCTTGCCTGGTGCAGTGGAGTGGTGAAAGTGCGCTCTGCAAAACAGAGGATCCGGGCCAACCCAACCCCAAACACCAACCCCAACTGAAACCAACCCAACCCCAACTCCTACTGACAAACCGGCCCAACAACCACTCCAGGCAGACTTTGTCTCAGGTGACCACCATGGGAGGTACAAGGCGTCGCCCTCACATCCTTCTTCACTGTCCCTTTATTCTATGATTGCACTTCAACGTCAAATTGCATTCCATCTTATTCACTATATATGTACACGTGCATTCTCTAAATTCACTTCATTTTTATACAGTCGACCCCCTGAGTTAACCAAGTCCTAATGCAACCCGTAAAACCTAGTCACATATTTCGGTCAATAAGAGCTCTCCAAAATGTGCTTTTGTTTATATTTTTAATGTAGAATTTTAATGCTTTATTGATTCTCTTGCAACGTTCCTATTAATTCTATATGGTGCCATAAATTTACTCCTATTACTGTGTTCATATAGATTTTAGACTTTTACTGTTTCTATTTATTGTAATCCTTTACTGTGTTTCTATTGATTTTGACATTTTTACTATTTTTCTATTGATTTTAACATTTTTACTATATTTTTCTATGTTCCGTTGAATTTGTCCTTTGCCATGTGATTACATGTTTGTTTACTGCAGTTTATATTTTATACATTATATGCATTTATGGTCAAAAATATTACCTGACGATGGTCACATTACGAATACATAATTGTTTTCCCAGTTTCCAGAGTAATAAGCGTCAATTTGACAGTTTGGCGTGGAGAATTGAAGAGTAATTGTTGTTGGAGCATTATTATAATTCTGCTCTTTTAAACTTCTCCGAGGAATGCCGTTTTTCTTATGTTTTTTGGTTGTGGGACATTCCGATTTCAAAAAGTTGATAGTGTCATTTTGCCTTATCATGCACGAGTTATTGCTTGCATTTTTGTTTTTGCAACCATTTTGAGGATGTTTTACATAGGGTTTAGGAGCTTTTCCCTGAAATGAATGTGGGTTTTAGCAAACAGAAAACCACTATGTTTAAAGGATATTTCATTATTCTTATGCCATTGTAACAGTACGTAATACTCTTTGGTTATTTTTTAATTATGGTGTTTATTGTTATGTCAATCACAAAGTAAACTCTAACATTTATAAATATATTTTTATGTACAGTATATATCTCTGACAATTAGTATATGCAATAACAAAAGATTTTTACCATTGTGAAAACAACATGGTTTTATTAAAATTATATGTGCCGTACTTCAAAATTTAATTCGTATATAATGTTCAGTTAAATATATCTTATAATGATGTTTATTTTTTCTGTCTTTTTAAGTACACAATCATTGTTTCTTACCATGTGAATGTTCTCATGTTTTTCTGTAACAGGAAATGGTGCATAATTTTTGTTATTTCCCATAATTTTCCTTATTTCTTTTAACATGGGAATGCTAATTTGTTGTTTTTATCCTCAAATCAGCAATTTTTTCCTTATGATTTTCTCAACATGAGTCACTTATAATCAAATACAGTGTTTAAAGAACCTTTGTTTCTCGTTTCATCTACACTTAACATAACCTGATAAAGTATAATCAGAATAATAACAATTGTTATTTAGCATGAAATATTTAATAACAATTTTGAAATTATTCATTAAGATAAAACTAGCACAATTGATTATAGACTGGCCATTTGTGTGCAATATTAATTTTACGATAAATGATATTTATACTATACGCATTAGTATGTCGTTGACACTTTTTTTCCTTCAATCCTTTCAAATGCAGAATGTCACTTTGATGAAATATTTACAAAAATGGTGTGAAATACTTTCAAAAGAATTTACAATGAAGTATGTTTGAGTCGACTATATTTTTTGACTGGCTTTGCTTAGCTTTTTTTGTTTTTTGACATTTTTTCTCATATGCAAACTGATTTATATGCATGAAATGCAATTTTCATTTCTCTCTGCTCGCACAATGAACCTGAAAGTTTTGCATTTTATATACACACAGGCCAGTTTCGCTTCCATATCCAATGTAAATAATATTTATAACCGACTGCTATTTTAATGGAATTGCTGCACAGTTCATCACAAATTCGAATCACGATTTGCACTAACCGCAATTGAATTCCGTATATACAGTTCAAAGCAGACCTGTTTTATTTGCATTCACCTGCCCCATGTCACTTTGTTCCTGCCGGTTGCCTACAATGTGATAAAATTGTAACAATGTTTTTTTTACTCTTTCAAAACAGAGGTAATTTATGAAGACTAAAAAAATGTGCAATTGGTAGATTTAAATGCCAGCGATAAGCATTGGAGCGTTCAGCCTTATTTGCTACTACACATTGCAAACATTTGTCCAAACTTGATTATTTTCTAACATTCCAAATGTAACATTTTTGCAGTATATACTGTGTGCATTTTTGGTTTCGCTCGATTAAACTGCGATTTAGTGAAAAACTGTTTCTTTCACACAATGGCCAACATTTCACACTTTGCCACCGATTTCCTTTTATTTTCGCCGACAAACTATACTTAAACACCTATATTTTGAAAAATTCCTACCAGGAAGTTTTTTAGTTCTAGAAATAGCAAAAAATATACAACTCCTATTCACAATTTGCATGCTTTTTTTGGGATTGTGCACATCAATCCATTTGTGTAAAATTGTGAACAGTCTATATAAAAATGTGAATGCATTGTCAAATTAAAATCTTAAACATATACAGGGTGTCCCATAAATCCCTTGAAGGCCTGCTATTTTTGCACCGAATATAATTCATGGAAATGAGTCGTATGGTATTGTTGCTAGGCTCATGGGCTACTATTAATGGTAAAGTGCGTAACCTTGAACTGCAATATCAAGGTCGTACGTTTCTCAAAACTGTCATTATTGTAGATAGGCTGTCGCTTTCAATGTACGACATGAAGCCAACAATGAATGGAGGATATCATAGCAAACCGTTTTACAATCGAAAAATAAACCACTGAGATATCAGTGACCCTTGCAACACAATACCGTATGACGCATTTCCATGAATTATATTCGGTGCAAAAATGGCAGGCCTTCAAGGGATTTATGGGACACCCTGTATATAAGTTAAGTTAAGTATAGCTAATAAGTATTAAATCTTCTGCATATGGCATATATTGATCAATGTGGGATAATTAATTAAGAATCAACTGTTTTCTAAGTTCTGACACCTGATGATGGCTCGCGATGAGCCGAAACGCGTGACATCTCTTTCAAGGAACCTTTGTAGTTACGTGGATTGTTCCAAATTAATAACTGATTCTAAATTAATTACCCCACATTGATCACTATGCTATCATGTTCAAGATTTGATGATTCCCATTTAAAAGCAGGCATGGTCATGTTGGTAGAGTTCCCAACTTTAGTCGAGGGATCCCAGGTTCTATTCCCACCCACCTTGCCTGTGCGTTTACTAGGTTTTTACACCTGGCAATGGCTTGTGGTGTGCCAAAACACGTGTAGTGTCTTTTAAAGAACCTTTGAGGTAATATGGATTGTTCATAATTGATTACTAATAAGTTATGTAACTTCGAAACCATAACCTCAAAAATAATAAAAACATATGGGACGTTTTGTAAAACACGGTGAGTTGAATCTTGGGTTGAATAAAAATACCATGTCACGTACGTTTGCATCAAACATTCGATAAATTACCCATTACATATTTGTTATAATACTAACAATGTAGGACATGACACAGTTTATAGCACCAACAAAACTCTTAAGGCTGGTTCTCATGTACGCGTCGCTGACGCGCGTTGCGACGTGCGTCCGCGCATCACTGCTGCACACCCGCGCCAAATTCGTTCACATGTATGCGTCGCGCGTCACCAGTGGCGCCATCTTACGGCAATGATGTGAAATGTGGCCGGTTTGTTTTATTATTCGCTTGGAAAATAGAAGTCGGTGACACCTGGCGGCGGTCTAACGAACCTCTAAATACATTCGAAAATAGCGGCGATACCGGTACTTGCAGCCTTGTTTGCATTCTGTGGTGGGGTGTATGTTGGTTTTTCTCAAGCAAATCAAAACAAATGATGTGGTTCCAATTTTGTATTGTCCCTTCTTCCTGTAGGTAATGTTTTTTATCGCCTACATGCCTGCATATTCCGAAATTTGAACGAATCCAATGCGAAAATCGGAGACGCCATTGTAAACACATGGGGCAGTACTGGTATCGGCGCCATTTTCGCGTGATCAACAGCGCCACCTAGATTCCGCTTCCCTCGCCAATATTTGTCGCATACAGTGAAACTTGTGTATGTTGACCACTCACGGTTCCAAATAAATCTGACGAACTTTAGCACATGGTCAACACAATTAAAAATGCATAGGAAATGAATGCAGGTTATTGTATTAAAGGCTACAGCACAACCTCTGTAAACTAATAACCTGCATGGGACCAGATGTTTGGATTAGTTTACACAGGTTATATTTTAAATAGGCAAGTTACAAAGGGGAAGCCAGTATTTGAATTGGATGTTTGTATTGCTCCAGAAAAGACATTAGTTTACACAATATTTAAGGGAGGTTGTACTGAACTTTAGGTATTAAACACACGCCCATGCACACAGATAATGGTAGACAGATTGAATTCAAATGTGCACATCTGCATATCATTTAAATGCGCAGTACATGGCCAAGAATTGCAAATAAAGTCTTACCTCAGGATCTTTCTGTGCCCCATTTATCTTTGCATGAAATATTTTGATTAGTAAGTAGTGTTCAACTGTTCAAGTTTAAACGCATTACAAAGGTATGACAGCATGTTATAAAATGTGGTAAACATTAGGAATACACAAGTGGTCAGATTACAGAGGGTCAGCCCTATATAAATCCTATGAGGCTTTGTGGTCAACTTTGTGAGGTGATCAGTGTGTAAATGTGGTCAAATTCTCAGGTTTT
Source organism: Glomeris hexasticha (assembly GCA_034695945.1). Classification (NCBI taxonomy): domain Eukaryota; kingdom Metazoa; phylum Arthropoda; class Diplopoda; order Glomerida; family Glomeridae; genus Glomeris; species Glomeris hexasticha. Next base: position 14,822 of record JAQIWR010000736.1, read on the forward strand.
ACTGTACTTAAAGTGCATTAATAAAGGACCACATGAGAATTTGGACCATTTTTAAATATATGGTCCTACTAATGGTCCTTTAAACCGGTCCTTTAAACCGGTCCTTTAAACCGGTCTTTAAACCATGACAACTGACATAATGGGTACAAAACACAATTGTTTATATTATACAAGGACATATAACTGCAGTGAAATCTGTGAACTTGACCACCTGACAAAGTTGACAGTTTTTTAATTGAACAGAAAAGTCTCGTAGTGGTGACCCTCTGTACTCTGACCACCTGTGTATCTTGAAGTTTTACCACGTTTTATTGTACGCAGCCAGACGTTACTAAAGTGTTTAAACCTGCAAAGTTGACCAATGTCCTGTCCTGTAATCTGATACCATGATAAACGAGGTGAGAAATGAACCTATAAGACAAGAATTTATTTGCAATTCATGGTTATAATGGCATTATCTGACATGACATCATTGGCAAATCCTGATTTCATATTGGTGGCCAAACTGTAATACAATTTGGTAGTTTTTAACTCCACATTGCACAAATGTATCATTTAAATTCTGGCTGCCATTGTATGTGAGGTCTGTGTATAATATGTACATATATGCAGCTATAATGTACGTACTCTAGAGATATGTTAGATTTGACCGGATTGTTTTGGAATCGTAAGTGGTCAACATGTGCATGCATTCACAAGTTTCACAGCATCAATATTATATGACAGCTATAATATTGCTATGGCTGCTCAATTTTTGTGATCTGTGGTAAGTACAATATTGTATTATACAAAATAGGGTATGGCATGTACGTAACTGGTTTTCCATTTTTCTTCCATGCAATGTCATCCCATGCATGTTTACAAGAAACAGTAGAACCTCCCTAAACAAATACAACCAAAAATAATATCCAGTCCTAATGTTATAAGTTTAGAGATGTCTAATGTCATTATTTATTACTAGCCGATAATACCCGGCATTGCCTGGGTTTTTCAACAATGCCCAGCGAACCAGGGAAGGTGGGAGGCTACCTCACCCCCACCCACCCGGCACCACCTCTGTGCCAAGCTGACTGACCCCCTCCGCCGGGCGGGAGGTGGTGAGTCAGTTTGGCAGTGCCGGGCAGGGAAAACAAACTGAAGTTGACACGAGGGAGAGGTTTTGGGGGTTATACACGTAGAAGGGGGCGGGGACAGGGGTCATGTGACCCCCAGTGACCTGGGTCACGAAATTCCGTGTCCCCCTGCTAAGGTTTCAAGCCGATAGCATTAAAATTGTGGGAATGCATCGTGGCAGACACACAGACAGACAGACAAACTCTCATTTATTGATACTATAGATAGATAGATAGATACATACATATCGAATGTTTCATAAGCAAACCCGGTTTAGTTTTCATTATTGGCTAAACTGCTAAGGTGTTTTAGAATTATACAATACTATATTTAGTTGAAGATATATGCATTTTAAACCATCGTAGTAATTAAACCTAAAGTATCTTCCAAATGAGGGCCTCAATAAATAATACAGGGTGTCCCATAATAGACATTGCCAGAAGAATTCATATAATTGGAAACAATGAAGTACGTGTTATATATCTATCAACAAATAGTCAATTATTTATTCTGGACGACGTCAAAGCGGTCAAAGTAATCATGCAGCGGTCAACTTCAGTAAATGAGGATTTTAATTACACATCTATATTATCTATTCTTTATCAAGGCTATTCCAAAATTCTTGTGATTTTCTTGCCCATTGCCCATTGCCCATTGCGTGTATTTTATAATTAGACGTATTTATTGATAATTAAAATATTGTTTCCAAATGAATTGAAAAAAGTCGGTGCAGATAAATAAAAAATATTCTGCAATCGACAAGCAAGTCAATAAATCATCATCTGAGAACATGATGCAGGATTCCTAATTATATATGCTAAATTAAATCAATACAAATGATTGTTGATTTGTATTATTCATTTCCATTGAGAACTCATTCAGCATTAGAATTGTTTCATTTTCAAAGTCAATTTTAAGAAATATGGAAACATCAGCCAAGAATTAATATTTAGTGAACTTTTTATACCATACATGCATGCATGGTTTCACTTTATATACATATATGCATGTAATTCTTTCTCGAACTATATTCTGAAATTGACCGAATCAAATCATAGCATAATTATATGAATGATATGAAAGTTAACAAACAGTTATTGTATTGCACAAACAATTATCTAACATGTCAAAATCATTGTATATACGAAAATTACAACAGTAGTCTTGCTATATATAAAAACATTGCTTAGGGTGCAACATTGTCCAAAAAATAAGCACAATGTATCTCGGGCAAAGTAAACAAGTTTGAAAAGAGTGTAAAAGTTTGCAAGTGTTTCGGTTGAACGTGTGATTATTTGCGGCGAATTTGCTATGCCAGTTTTTAGGCCCCACCCTGTGACCAAATTGGTCACGCACTCGTTTCCAAACTGAAACGGGTGTAAGACAGCAATTATGGCCGCTCTTGTAAAGTGTTATCATTTATCTTGGCCAGGACACACGCAAACAACTGGAGAGTATATGTATACATAAATTTACACTTGGTCCTGTGTGCAAATTCCACATTGTCAACTATGAACACCTTTGTCCAACACTTTGATCAGTGTGCCAATTTAGTCACAAGCGAAGTTAGACTATACAGATGTTACGTTCTATTTATCTAAGTGTGCAGTTTATCAGCTGGAGCACCGTAAAACGCCCATCGCGCCTTAACTAAGCGTTTAATCGACTAACTACCGTGAACCTAAAAGATTCA
>JAQIWR010000737.1:0-17626 GCA_034695945.1 Glomeris hexasticha
ATAAATTAAGTATTTTATGTGATATTTTTCGTTTCGATCGGCGAGGTGACCAAAAACCTTGTCTGTTGTCCTTTAAATACCTGTTGTGCACTCTGCTGGGCAATTTGATCAAGTTTAGTTAATCGTTTCTGAGCATCAACATATATTCCTTCTTTATGATTACATGCAACTTGTAGCTGGTAACATGTTTTTAACAAAGATTCCATCTTTTTATCCAAGACATGTTTCTCCAATGCATACTTATTTGCAGATGCACTGGAATAATTGAAAATAGATGCACCATGTATTTGTGTCCGTGGTGTAACGCAAATTTATTATGTATACCTTTGAAGTTGTAAAAGGTTATCTATTACATGCATTGCATTTCCTAATTCAACTTTCATTTGCATCATCAAATCTCTTTGGGAATGCATAATTGCAGCTGACTCCGTAAAAACATTAACTGAAATAAAATGAGGTTTTTAAGTGGATTTCAGTAATAATTTAACAGGATCAAAATGTTGTAGCGTGAACAATACCACGTTTGCATTCCAAATCTTGGACGAGTGATAAAACTTCATCTTCCCTTTTGTGTACACTGTTGAATATAGAATTTACCACACTTTCATTGTTTGTTATATTATCTGCCAACTTCTTGTTTGCATCTGTAAGCTGCGGAATAATGAGGTTTATTCAGTGCTAATAATAAGCATTGGCCATGGCCATATACTTACTTCATTCTCTAACTTGTTGATTTGTTTCAGCATTGCTTTTATCTCATGTTGGGAATCGATACTGTCATCTTTACTTTTATTATATTTCAGCTGAAACTCTTGATTAACTTCTTGTAATCTCGTGATTTCCTAATCACATGTGATCAAATGTGGCAGACAATGTAATTACATTTTTCCTGTGAATTTCACTGATAAATTTATATTGGCCATACCATTTGATAATCTTTGATGACTGAATCCGTGGATAATTTAACACGAGTCATATCCTGCAGTGCCTTTGATTTTTCCACTGATGCGCTGGTTATGGCTTGCTTGTAACCAATAGTTAACTGAAGATTAAGAATATTTAAGCCGACTGTCCGTATAATACGGTTTCATTTATCAATCAGAACTCACTGACATTTTGCATTTCAGAATAGTATGTTTCCGCTTCGGTTTTAGCTTTGACCAGCTGCAACTCTAGATTTTGACGCTCCTTAACAACTTTCTCCAAAGAATCTTTAGTGTTTGACAATATATCAGATAATTCTTGGATCTGAAATATATTGATGCACATATTTAGTTTTAATTGTTTCATATAAAATTAAAGTGCTGTTATACGCATGCAGCTGACTTTTTCCCGTGATGTTCTTTTAATTCGCTCCTTGTCAATTTGCCACATGCGCTGTTGGTTTCCAGCCATGTCCTTAGCTTGCTGTAGAGTATTTTCAACCTTGAAAGAAGCTTATATTATTTATTATCTCCACGGCATATATACTTAATCGTTATCTCCAGAATTAAAACTGCAGGTTACATAAATTGATTGTAAATCGAGATTTGCTTTGTAGGTCAGTTTTGACTGAGCACTATATTGACCTTTAACTTTTCCAGTTGAGCCTGTTCAACAAGTAAAATACTTCTTTGTACTTGTTGCTCTGCCGTATATTCCCTGTCCCTCATTTTGGCAACATCCGATTGCAATTTGGAAATGACCATCTTTAATTCATCTGTAGAACTTTCATATGCATGCATGTTGGTGTAATGAAAATTTATTTCCTGACATTTATATTTGATATAAGTTTTTCGTGTCGGCAATTATACCTTGTATCTTTGGTGTCATTGGCTTGATTTGTGTGCATGCTGTCACATTGTAAATTACAAATATCTTTTTGTTTTGTCATAAGTTGCCCACTATACAATTAAATTAAGAAATGTTCATTTGAATATTGAAAAGTATGTGCAGCTAGGAATTGGCATAGATACTAACCGAGTTTCTGCAAGATCCCGTTGCAACTGCTCTATTTTCTCAATAAACATATTTTCAATGGACAATTTCTGAGACAAAATGCATGGTATTAATGCTGACAGTACTTTTTGCAGTTATAATTTTTTAACTGCATGTGAATCAAGTTACCATTTTTTGCAATTCTTCCGAGTGTTTAAATGGTTCTTTAGCTTTTTCTTCATCAGAAAGTCCATCATGTTTCTGGCAACAATTGATCAAAACATACATTTGTTACAAACTATATATAAAAGAATATTTTGATATTATATAATATACGCGTACGTGTTGGAAATAATTTTGCAGTTCTAAACTTGACTTTTGCTTTTCGTACAAATGCTGATTTTCACCGACAACTTCAAGAACTGTAACTTTTAATGCTGCTAAGGAGTCCTGCAATCAAAATAGTAGAATATTTAAAAAAATATACATATAATAAATTGAAAAGGCTTAAAATTAATTTACGTACGTACAGTTTACTGCTAAATTTTTATAATACTAGTGCATGGACTAAAAAAATTATCAATTACCCTGAGGAAATTATTTTCTGTTTCCAGTTGTAAAATATATACGTTCTGTCCAGTACTGTCCATCGCTTTTATTTGCTTGTTATTTAGTTTGTTGTCGGTTTCCATCGCAACGCTGCAGTGATTTGTCATACTTTGGCTGGAGCGCCGTTGCGGATCGGAGATCGAACGCGGGTTGCAAATCTTCCCTAGCCACGCCTCTTTTCCTTTCTCGACCAATGGCGAATGCCGATCGCGAATGCTTTCGTACGCCGTGTGCTGAGGTCACCATTGTGCTTATCATGTACGGATGTGCTTGGTTTCGTGAAAGTCGATTTCTTCAAGGGACAACGGAATTTACCACCATAATGTTGCCTGGATAGCTAGATCTGGGAAGAAATCTTCTACGAAGCCAATGAGGTTTGCTTTGTCTTTAATTCCACATGTTCGCCGTTTAGTTAATTTGAATGTTGCAACAAGAGATATTGCATAAAATTATTGTTCGAAGCCATTTTTGTGATTGCAGCTTGCAGCGAGATTTTTCGGTTGACAACCGCTTATCTTTAGTAGTACTATAATGATACAACAAATTTATTATTTAACTAGTATGTGCCGAATTTGCCTTGAGATGTGGTTTAATATATGTGCCAAATGATTTAAATGAGATAAGATATCAGCGATATCAAAATGTATCAAATAGCGCAAACCTGTTTTAAAATTATGTATTAGGTCCCGGACCTGGATGTTGTTGCAGTGAATACTGAATGTAAACATTTATTGTAGTTCTAATGTGAAAACTGTAATATATTCCAATTTTACAACTTTGTTCAACTTCAGATATATGAAGAAAGCGTGCAACAAAAAATACCTGTCACAAAAATTGTGTCTGAACAAGGAATCCTTGGCCTATTTTGTACTACAGGTTAAATTGTAGTTATAAATATATACGTAGATTTTGTAATCGTGTTGCAACAAATTTATACAAGGTTTTTTCCAGGCCTCATTTTAGACAACTGCATTTCATTTAATAAAATTCTACTTGTCAGTCATAAAAATACAATGGTACCATTTACTGAATGTTTTTGTAACTAGAAAGTTAATTTTACCAATTTTAATTTGACCGAATATTTGACATATGTGTAATCAAGGCTGTCCATATTGTTTTTTGGCATGGGATGCACTTTGTCCAAATTTGCCATTTCCGTTTTTGCAACTTTTAGGTTTACAAAGAAATCGTTTCTTTTTCCCTCGTTGTCGAAGGAAATGTCCTTCAACACCAGAAACGAGCCACAATACAGGATGACTAATGGCCCACGTATAAATGGACTAATTATTGTTTAATTTGTCTCGTAGAATGGCGCATTTGATTGGCCACAAGTTACTGTAATAAAGCATACAGTTAGTGGACAATGAATAAAATGTGTGCCCTTGTTCACATTGTTTCACAGTGAACATTTTGTGCATATAACATGCAAGTATACATAAATGAAACATGTATTTGAATTTGTTCTCTATTCATATTACTTTATATGGAAAAAGTATATTTAAATAGTAAACTTGATTTTGACAGTTATTTTCGGCAACTGAAGCAAGCCTCCAGCTGGGGGTCTGATTTTGGGAACATTTCACTGTAAAAACGGCTTATTTTGAGTTCTTGGCAACTACTGTAGTGGAAAATATCTGTTTTCTGGAAGTCAAAATGAAGTGATTTATAGCAGGTCCTTTAATAAGGCATCAATTTTTATAAGTAGAGACTTATTGTTTGATTTATACAACTTCCTTGTGCATGTATTTTTGGCCAATGTAAATAATTTTATGGTTTGTATTTTATGAAAGAAAGAAATATTAACTGGCATAATCTTTGAAGCAAAGTGAGGTCAATCAGAGCGTCAAATTGCTGCCTGATATTATGATAGTAATTTTTGATGGTTGATGGATGACCAGGCCAAAATGTAGCCCACTTTTCACGTTCACTGACCTGCTCTTTGAGATTGTCAAGGTTTTCATCACTCTCTATGTATACCAGGTTAAAAACAAAGCTAAGTTTTCTAGTTCAGGTTTTATCTATTTTTTTGTTGTTGCTGTTTGAGGTGAAATGAGGTGACATTTGATGCTGCAGCAAATGTCACTGACTGACAATAAGTAAGATTTTTCCGCTTGCATGGTTGACATTTTTAGCATACAGTGGTTTTAGAAATGCATTTCTAAATTCCTGCTACCGGTTTTCCATATTTTTCATATTGAAACATGCTGAAAAATAATTTCATTTTGAACAGCATGTCCACTAGTTTAACATTGGGAAAGAAGATGAAAAGGAAATTTTGACATTGTCATCATGTATTTCAAAATCAAATGCTAAAATTAGCTAAATTGTTCAGTTCAAGGGATAAATAATATAAAAGTCTGAAATAATTTTATTGTAGGTGCAGTGAACCATTGTCGTGAATGCAACAATTTATGAATGTGAACTAAGAATAAAAATTTGTGCATAAAATGGAACATTTTAAATCCATTTTGTGTTGAATTGAACAGAACTTTTCACATTTTATTTAACAACTAAAAGTTCTGACAAATGTACTACGCGGACAGTATTTCGCACAATCATGCAGAAAGTTTTGTGCACAAAGGGTTAACATTTCTGCAATGTTGCACAAACACTCGTGTAGAAAGTATATTTTGTGTTTGGTTGCATTTTGGGGATTTTTCATACGTTTTACTCTGTGAATATAACAAGGTAGGCATTCTTGGAAAAGTACATATAGGATATGTGAATGTAAACGATGGGTGTGCCATAAGTTTGCATGATTTGTTCTTATTGTTTTGTGCAGAGAATGAACGAAGAACAGTGGCTGTTGGTGTCAGCGTCGACGGGCCATCGGCTTCTGTTGCCACATTCGATGATCTTCGTTGGCAGGTCCGATTCGGACATCATCCTTCAGGTGAGCCTGTTCACACTTGGCAACACATACCTTCAATTCTAGCATGCACTCACACATATATGGTATGAAACTGTGTAAATGTCATGCACACATGCAACTGGATGGATCACAAGTGCAGCTAGGTGGTGCAAGTGCAAGATGCTTGCTTCTTCCAAGTTTGGCCCACGTCACGGTATAACAGTTAAGCCTCCCAGGTACCAGAAATGCTTTCCAAGTCAATGGTTGACGGATTCAAACGCACTACCTAGTTTCTCATTGTTACTGTTTTTTAGTTCTTACTTATTCTTTGGCAATTTAAAAGAGTGACTGATTTTACTGTTTCATTCGGCATCACGCAGCTAGAGATGATCTTTGGTGAGAATCTGTGCCATATAGACATTGCATTTCTTTTATCATGTGTGCACTGGTGGACATCTTTATGCCAATTTGCCACTGGTGGATCACTGCACTTCATTGGACTTCACGGTCTTGACATTCATTCAACTCAATGAACATTAGCTAGAAATTTAATGCCAATGAAGTTTTTGAACAGTTTCCACATAAATTTGTGTCAAATGTCCACTAGTTAAAATGCAAAGTATCCTACTTGGACATCCTAATCACAAGCATGATTAAAAAATATATAGTAGAGACTTGAATCTGAGGCCAAAGTAGTGACTGTTTTTACCCCTTACTGCCTGATTTTTGTTTGTGTTGCTGAAAACAGATATCAATAGTAAAGTTGTAACCGTGTAGGTAAATAAATAGTGTTGCTATAAATACAGTACAGTGAAGCTGGATGCAGTTGAACTGCGTAACGTAAAGATCAAAATGTGACTTATTTGTGTCATGTGTAAGAAGGCAGTTTCAATGACAGAAAATATTGATGTAACAGACTTAATGGAAATATTCTGCACAAAATTTGCAGTTATCAAAATTAATTGGTAAAAAAAATACGTGTAAATTTTGGGGGAAAACTGAAGTTATACTCACACTGCTCTCAATGCTCCCAGAACAAAAGACCGTTTTCATAATTGGAACATTGAGAGCAGTGTGAGTACATCTGTCACTTTTTCATCTAGTATTTTTAAATAAACCATTAAAAACATTGAAGGTAGCCTAGTGTTGATTTAAGAAAATATGTTTTCCAGACATGTCTGTTGTGTTTCTATGGGTGATCGCATTTTGAAGACGGATTTTGAGGTCAACTAGGTTCACAAAATGCAGTGTGGGTGTGAAATGCATGCCCACATCTCCCCACACGCCAAACTTTCTGACTCATTCATTTCATGTCTTGCATTTACCTGCACTAAGCACAATGTTTCCTTAAGTGGAGTTGCTCGCAATATTTTTTATCTACCGATTTTAGTAGGAGTTGATATATCCTGTTTGACGGCCGGGTAACTAGTATAGTCAGTTGGTACCTTCTAGAAGATGCTGATCTCTGGATTTTGTGCTTTTTGTTGGCAATTTGCAGTCAAGGAGTGTGGAGAAACACCATTCGGTCATCACCTTCGACCACTACGACAAGAGGTTCAAACTGAAAGATCTCAAAAGTGCCAACGGGGTGAGTTTAATTTCATATTAACCTCCAGTTTGTCAAAGAAGCACTATTTACAAACATAATTTGAGGAATTTTGTTAATAATTTTCCATTATTGCTGAAATGGGACAAGGGCTTTCATTGCGTATCGGTGTCATACAGTAAATGAGCAGTTCAAAGTGGTGTATTTTTCATTGTTACATTGTTATTACATGTATATAAGTGCTTTGATAAAGCATTTCAAGTGGCTTTTAAAGGTTTAAAGTTTAAATAGGTTTCTGTGGTACATTGACATATATTTTAACTCATGGTGTTTCATTTAACATATGCATTTAGTTCATGTTTTCAACTGTAGTGTCAGTAGTTGTAGACTTGTTTTTGTTTGTTAATTGGTGTCATTTGTTTGTGATATTATGGACATTAATAAATTGCATAAAGGAATATGTGATTTTATTTCACTGTAAATTAATGTAAAAACATGTAATTTAGTGTTCAATATTGATACTTGGAATTTTGTAATATTAATATATTATTCATTTGGTAAACAATTATTATAATGTGATATTTTGGTTGAGTGTAGCGCGCAATGTGTCCTCCAGATGGCGCGACGACGCTTTTTTGACCCATGTGAATTTCGCAAGCTGATCTTTTTTTGCATCAAATACCGTCGGCTGGCGAAAGGATGGGTTATACATTGGATGGGTTGTAGATTTTGTTATTCGACGGGATGGTGATAAAATGGTGGATGCTGCTCGGAAATGTAGAGAAATGACACCGGTGCATGCGAGGATTATCTGGTAGGCCTAAAATTTAAAATCTCGTTTGCGTTTCGTCATCTTCGTATCAGATGCAATGGGGAGATATTTTGGCGCCATACCTGCTGCTTCTGTCCCGGGGATGCAGCATCATTTCTCCATCCAGTTATCCCTTTATGATATCAGTTGAAATATTCCGCTTATTGATCTCGTAATCTCTTCGTTGTTGAAATTAAGCCCTGTGTTAAAATATTGGCATATCTGTTTGCATTTGCGCTCAATAATATTTTTCTCCTGAAGGTATATAGCTCATTCACAATCATTTGTATTTTATTTGGGTGTGGTTCTCCCTGCTATTTTTTATAGCTATTGTCAACTTGACAATTTATCAGGATACTAGTAAAGCAAATTAATTAACAATACATATTTGTAATCGGTAATTTCTAGCTATTTGTGCTATATATACATATAGCACATGCAGAATTTGTAGTAGGTATACAGAATTGTTTTAATTAAAATGTATATACATATAGGATGTTACATGTATGTGTATTAAGAATTAATTAAATTTCTTGTGAGTCACCCGTTTTATTCGGCATGTAATTTTGTTAAGGAAAAATGGACAGTGTTTTCATATTATTAAATTAATTTTTCCAGCTCATTTTATTTAGTGCAAAATGTTAAAGTTTTATATGTCACACATCCTTCATGGTATATATTTATTAATAGTGGCAAATTGGTAAATATATTCAGTTAGTACTGCTGCAGAGTTTTGATAAAATCGATACCTACTAATATTCATGCATTTGGGTGCTGTACAATATCTGCATGACACCAATCTGGAATGATGAAAATCTTGCCATTATATAAATATGTATAAAATATAGTCACGTAGTATTGTGTAAAACTTGCGCAAGGAAACAGTTGATGACTCAGTGTTACTTCTTTGCAAGTGTACGATGAGGTAACACATTTTGTAGACTCGCACAGGTGTGCTAGGGTTTGCCCTTTCCTGGACATAAAGTGGTTATTGTGAAAAAGTGCTTTGCTCATCGCTTCATTTGTCTTTTCACAGACGTTTCTAAACGGAGTTCGTATCCCAGAACAAACCTACGTGCAACTGGAACATCTAGACACTCTTCGCTTCGGGCATGGTATCCTTTCAATTTGAGATTGGTAGATAAATACTAAATGGGCATCTTTCATATCATGTAACCTATTTCTGTTATACAGTGTATACAATGTTCATTCGTACCATTTTCAGCTGGATATACAGGTAGTTGAAATCTGTAAAGTGCAGAACTTTACGAGATGGTGTGTGTATGCAAACAAGGTGCACAATGTACTTCCACATGTGAGCTACTTCAAAAAGATGGCAACTGTAGCCTACTTTTCAATGAGAATATCCAGATGAAAACGGTATCAATAAACAGTGGAAGAGTTTTGGGCTGAGCTGGTGAAAACCTGATATTTTGGCGTGCGGCTGTTTATTTTACCGTGTCCGCATTTGGAATGTTGGCATTGCAGGTGTTTCCGAGTGATTTTTATGTCATAGCAATATTCTTCCCATTTTTTTTCCCTTGTAACATATCTAGTTTATTGCGCAGTTTGAATTTAAGTTGAGCACCACGAAGGTTTGAGCGTGTTCCAGCTTTCATTTTTAAAAGGTTTGGGATCAACATTTACAGCTCAAAATACAAAGGAAGCGTTCTTTAATCCCATTTGATGAATGGTTGGCTTTGAGAAGTTTATCTAAATACTGCTTAATTTTTTACAATTCCCTGAAACCATTTTCTTTATGAATAGCGTTTTGCATTCAGAGTGTACAAGCGCGTACACTCTGAATGCAAAACGTTATTCATAACATTGTGAAGATATTTGGGGGGTTAGAAAAATGAAAATGGTGTTTAGCTGTTGAACATTACAGTGCAAATGCTGTAGTTTAACACAAGCAACGAACCATCGTTTTTGAACCTTTTCCCCCAGACCAACAAAAAGAGTTACGGCAAAAGTTCAACGGTAACCGATAATTGCTAATAATTATTATATGCAGCGGCGGCTTGCAACAGTTTGCTGATATGTATCATGTTTGTGGAGGAATTTCACCCCTCTAATTGATAATATACGTGACGCGGGTTCTGCTACTTCCCGCTTTCTCAGAGCATGCCGAAGCATTTTGTTACGGCCTGAAATAATGGAAATTGCAATTATTACGGAAATGGTGAATTTTGCTCGGTCTAATGCGCCTTAAAACTGATAAAAAGGTCGCTCAACTCTTTCCATAGGCAATCACAAGTTAGGTATTCTGCATTGAATTGCTATTTGCCACCTTTGTTTGTCTTGCTACATACGTTGTTTACGTGTTCCGCGAACAGTGACACGTTTTTTCCTGCAAAAATGATTGCTGTAATCATCTCTGCTTATAGTTTTTGCTTCATTGAGATGAATTGTAGCTCACACTTGACCGCTTCAATCGTACACCTTGCGGTCATCATCGGCGCGGAGCAAAGAGTTTGTTGCAAACTCGCAATGAGAGAGAGAGAACGCCCATATTTATTTGATTTTCCTTAGGGAAATATTAATGTGACCCCTCAATTGAATGAATTATGCGTTCCATGCCTTAACTATTACGTTGTAGATCATGCCGTTTTCCGTGTCCAGAGGATACTTACGCCAGCGTGGACTCCGCGTGACACGGTGTCATCGGCAAACAGCTTCCATGTACGTTAATTCCAGTGCAATATAGTGCTCCTGTTAGAAAGGGGAGGGTTTGCCTAATCTGATAACAATAAGTCATTTAATGACATCGGTTTGCTTTGATGACTACCAATTTGCTTCCCGTGTTAGTTCCGCCCGCAAGTTTGCGGAAGTTACTTTCTTCCGATGACACCTCTTGTTCGAATCATTTTGCAAATTGTACGGTGTGAGCAACTTTTGTTTTACTTTCGCCTTCCTCAGGGATCTGGCAGCAGATACCAGCTCCCACTGCCTCTGAGCGCGAGTGCACCACGAGAAGACTCCAGTGGTGACAACGGTCACAGGGAGTTTAGGAAATCCTTGGGGCACTCGGTGGAGTGTTACGGTTCTTCCAGTCGGTCCTCTATGGCTCTACGATTGGTTTACGACCACGAGCCTCAAGTGGACACTGTGACCTCGTGCGGTGTTCTTCATGGAAAGCACGCAAACCTATCCGGTGATTCCTTGGACTCTGTTGGAGACAAGGATTTGAAGTTTTCTGTAAAGCACATGGCCGATGAAAACGGTGAAAGGATAGATCCCAGTCTTCAGTGTAAATGTAAGTACTGGATTGTTTGGTATGCAACCAGTGAAAATGTACAATTTGATTTACAAATTGCTATGTTTTCAGCTAATGGTGCCAAAGGAGATGAAAGGGTGAAGCAGTTTGTACACGAAAGTAGCCCGAAAGAGGAGTTGCAACGCTTGCATATTGAATCTCCTACTCCTGGTATGATATAAAACACATTTTACATTCACATTGGTTCAGTTGTAGAAAAAGTTTTATTCATTTTTGTGTGAATGATAGACAAGAATGTTGCATTGGAAGCGGAAAAACCATATACGGATGAAGAGAAGGCAAACTCAGCAGGCGCTGCTTGGCCAAGTTGCACAGCTTTTACAGTCGATTTTGATGATGTGAAAACTTCGAGTAAAAAGCTTGACATCAGGGACAGCATCAGTAAATTTGCTCCACCAAAATCGGATTCGGAAAGAAATTCACACAAGCGGAATTCAAGCGTGTCAGGGTCAAGAACAGATGATCCCAAGGTATATAAATTGTATTCCAACAATTGTTTCGTTTGTAGAATTTAAAAGTCTTATTAGCACGCAAATCTTGATCAAGACAATGGTTGCATTTATTGCCATTAGGACATGGATAGTTTTTCTGATGAGAATGGAAATCTGAGCGGTGACTGGGGAAATGCTCTGTTAGATGTAGAAGTAAGATGTATAACCTTGTATAATTACATCTGGTGGTTCATGTTACATTTGCAAAATATCTATGTTATGGAAATATGTAGTCGAGTTTTTGCTCTTAACATCTGATCAACTCCTTGATCTGATTATCAAGTGTTGACATGAACCTTGATCAGAATTTTTAAATAGGCGCATTTGTAGAATATTGAACTCCAGTTGGTGTTGTTGCAAATTACTAACATAATTTATATCTTATTGTTGCTACTACTCGTGTGTGGAGGATCTTGAATTGGTAAACAGTTTTGTAGTAATCGGGTATTCTTCAGCATTTGTGTTCAAATGCGCATGTATGTATGTTAAGAATGGCTTATTTCCCATTTTAGCTGGAGAGGGATCGAGATCCTCGAAATCGTGTTTCGGCTATCCGAAAAGGCGCATTATCAGAGGGTCATGTATCTGCAAGTGACCAAGATGATGACCTGAGCGCCAAAAGTGATCCACCAAGGATATTAAAAAAGGCTTACGATCAAGGTAAAACATTGATGCATAATTTGACAGAATAAATAGCATGATACCAGCGTGTTGAAACTTAATATTTTTGGGTAGGAAACTTGAAAGTGCTAGGAAAATCAGCAAAGCTCTCTACTAGAAACCCTGAATTCCCAAGGCGGAAAAAAGCCGATAAACCTGGCCAAGTATCCGACTCGGCATCTTACCTCATTGAGAAAATGTTCAACTCCAACTGCAACTCACATGAGGCGCCAAAAGCTGACCCCTTACCATCGTCAAACCTGGTCAGGGATGCAAAAGGGGGAAGCCACAATAGTCTGAACAGTAACGTTACCTACGTTGTGCCCATGGTCGGTGGATCGTGGGAAACTTCCAAGTCGCATACGTTTCCTAAGAGCCACCGGGCTGTGACGGTCGGTCAGGGAAATGATCATCAAGTTGTGGAGGAGGAGCGAGACAATGGCAGTGAAACGGGAACATATACCATTGACAAGGACAGCCCTAACCCAGAGGAGGAGCAAGCCAGGGTGAACATTGAGAAGGTGTTTGGTTTGGTTTCGGAAGAGGAGGAAGTTGTGGTGGAAGAGGATGCCAAGAACGATTACAGGAAGAATGTTGTGTCTCCGCACGGGAAGGAAGTGGTTGAGAGGTGGTTCAAGAATTCTGAAGTAGCAAATGGCAGCGGGGAAGCCGATCAGGTTAGTTGTTCATATTGAAATGCGTTTAGCAGTTGTAGCAGGTGTCGTTCTGATTGCTGATTTTGGTCTATTGTCGCAGAACATTACAAGGTGTGCTGTTCCTTTCTGGACAAACGAGTGGACCAGACCTCTATCTCCCGATGGTCCCAATGGATCTGTTCCCCATCTTTCTTCACCGGTGGATCCTGTAAAAACATGTCATCCACCAAGATTACATTCCAAATCCACACGATCTCCAGAAGACTCTGCCCAAAGCGAATCCAGCCTAGAAAACACCGAGAGACTCCTAAAAGACACTGAAAATGTTGTGACTGCTATGGAAGCTCGTATGAAGAATACCCAGGGCCGGAAGAAATCATTGGAGACAAAGGACTCCTCGGGAGCTGACTCGGATTTGGACACAAGTGCTGCTAGCTGTGCCAACGATTTGAACGGGAAGATTACTGGAAGTCCTTCCAGGGACAGAACAGGAAACTCCAAGAATCTAGGTGCCATCCTCACGGCAAAGCTCAGGAAGCTTGATGAGGAGCTCAGAGAAGCCAGCCAGGACCGCAGGTGATTGAAATGCTAAAACAGTACTTGGTTAAAGAAATTTCTGAGTAAATTACTACAGTGTCGCTCTGTTCTTCTGAATCTTTCACAGATCTTCAAATAAAGCATCTGCAAAGCTTCACGTTCAACCGAAACCATCTTCAGCATCCGTTCGAAAATCACGTAGCCACGATTCACGCACGCTGCCGTGCCGAGAAAGTGTTTCGGAGACTGCTAGCGTGCTTTCGGATGTGTCTAGCAGCAGTGATATGAGTGGATCGAGCCCTGGAGATGCCAGGAGAACCAAGAAGGGTCGTAGCGGCTCAAGTACACCTACGATGAGGTTCAACCGAGCTTTCAGCTTACGACGGGCTAGGCTCGGTTACGACTCCGATGCTGGAGCACCGGTGAAATCTTCAACCCGGCCCAGTAGTGCAGGGGCAGAGGGCAGAAGGAGGAACTCGACCACTTCCAACCGTAGCGACAGCGGTGCAAGTGTTGAAAGTGCTCCCATTGATGTCCATCAGCCAGCACCCAATGGCAATTCGGGAAACTTTGCTCGCACAGATGGAGGCAGGTTCAGCCTGAGATTACCCAGAAATGCTCCTCCACCAGTTGTTAAGCAAAAGGCACCTAAATTGACACCAATAGCCAAGCCGGGAGTTCTCGCACCTGTGTCGAAACCCAAGAGTGCACCATCCAAGGTAATTTGTGTGGCAAGTGCGTCGTTTTTTTTGTGTGTGTGCAAATAATGGCCATTGAATCATACCACTATTAATTGTTTTTCCAAACAGCTTGCTCTGACAGTATCAGGATCTCGAAGCACATCAAACCTGTGCTCCAAGGAAGCTGAACTGAAGAACTGGAAGCGGCGTAAAGAATACGATCCGATGAAAGCCGCAGCTGAAGGCCGTAAAAAGGAGATTATTGCAAAGAAGGGTTCAGGAACGAATTCTTTCGGCGATGACAATGAATCTACATTGCAACGGTCAGCATCCTTCCACGGTACAGATGACCTAGCTTGTTCCCAGCTCCAAGATGCTGTTACTGAAAAAGTAACTCACAGAACCCATTCCAGAAAGGTGAGATATTTTTAAAGCCTATCTGGCTTAATTTACCTGAATACTTAACGGAAAAATATATACATGTGTAATCTTGTACGCATGCTGCACATGTTAGCCGGAGATTGGTGCGTGGGAAATGATAGTAGAGGTAACGGAACAGACTTAGGCAGATAATCTTACTACAATATTGTTTTTCAATGTTTGTATTATTTAGGAGACCTTGTTTAAAGCAGTAAGCATGCTTAGTGAGATAAAATACAGTCCATGACAACATACATAAATGACTGTATTTGGAATTGATACAAATGCATCCATGGCATGTATTTATTGACACTGAATTCAGTTAAATGACCCGAATGTGAATGTTACAGAGTTTGGAAGATGAATCGGCATCGCAAGATCATGTTTACCCAACTGCACATTCGGAAGTGTCACCCGCATCGGATCACAATCACTCGGCGCTTAAAGGATTTTCAGCTCATTTGCCGAAGCATAAAACAAGATTGGAAGTAAGTAGGTACAATCTTTCCTGAAAGTAGTTTTAATGTTTATGTAATGTTTTGCATTGCTTTTCAGCCTATAGATAGTTTACTGATCTCGAAAATAAGCCAACTTTCGCAAAAGTTGAAAGGAAATGCCGAGTTTACCCTAAAGAGATTAAAGTGAGCTTGCCATATGTGTGCTGTGTTTTGATCGTGAAGAGATATTAATGTTGGGATGTTTACAGAGATAAACATGTGAGTGAGAGTGCATTTAATGGTTGGCTCGAAGAGTTACTGGCCAATGTTGCCGACAGAGATTCTCCCGCATCACCGCACAGTCACACCCTTTCCAGGGAACTTACTGCAACTTTTAAGAATTTAAAGAAGTTGGAAGACTGCCTGGAAGGTAACACGCTGTCAATGTTGTTTACGCCAAGTCTTCTATTAAATTACTTCATTTTGTACACTACCAAGTTGCAAAATACAAACTTATTGGCGCTGTTGATAATATTAATGCTATTAAACTAATTGAACTGTTTTATTTTCTAGCCGTAGATCAAGTGGTGCAACTACTAAGTTTACACCCAGTGAACCCTAAAAATGTACACAACGGTTCAAGTTCTTCGCATAGACTTCATAGTGATACAGATACTCAATCCAAATGGAATAATGTGGACGGTGATGAATATTATTAGTTGATTAATATCGTAATATCTGTATGAATTGTTGGACAATTATTACCAAGATACAAAATGACCGGAGCTATATACAAAAAGTGATCAAATTGCATCGTAAATACAATTGGCCAGCTTCCGCATCTGCGGCCAAATCTCCAAATGCGTTTTTTGCATTATTACAATTGCTGCATTAGTATTTGTCGGCTTCCAACTCGCCTAAAGTGTTGTAATCGTTTCACTTTGTCATGATGTATTTATTCATTCACTCCGTTTTCGTTTTAAAGCTATTTTGAAAGTGTAGAAATGCTCCGTTGCCATGCGCTTCCAGAGGTATTTAATGACATTTGCCAGTGTTTTGCTGGAATAAAGCAGCTGATATTGTTTACTGTCCATTGAAATAGTGTTGGCAGATTGCATATGTAATTAGCTAATATATTATTATTATTATTTAACCGATTATTGTACAGCGATAAATTTGTGGAAACAATGACCAATACAATGTTGCAGGACAATTATTTACTTTTCTGTAAAATTCGATATGATGTTTTACATATGTTTTCCAGTGATATATTGTCCTTCCAAAGAAAGATTGAGCCAGAAAGGTGACGTCATGCTTGACCTAGCATGGATGCCGTCACCCTCCTGGCTCAATCTTTCTTTGGAAGGACTGTACATAAGTACCATATTTATTCTCCCCTAAAGTGAGCAACTACTGACCTAATTAGGCGAAATAACTCATAACATAGAATTTTTATTGATCGATCGGCAAGTACATAATTATGGGATTAAATGTTGAATAATTTCTTTTAATTACTTGAAAATCTGTACACAATCTACTGTATACGTGTGATTATATAGTACGTATTTATATCATTGTCAATGATATATCGCTGGTGCTTGTATTTGCCCTAACTACATTAATTGAAATATACTGTATTGCAGTTATGTATATTTTTTCTTTTAATTTGTATACCCAATTATATATCCTGTACCAATCGGTAAAATGTAAAAGTAATTGATTGGACTCCAGTAATTTACAGTCTACCCCTAGCCACGGAGTCTATAGACTTTTATTCAACAAAAGGGACCTTTAATCCTTTAATTGCCATTGTTGGGCCCGGCTCTGGGTCCTTTTGTCAAACCGGTTTCTTTTGTTGGAAAAAGTCTACAGACTCCGTGGTAGGGGTATTATCAAGAGTAGATGGTATTATTGGTATTATATCCTTGGTATTATCAAGTGGTATTATTAATATCGGCACAATTTTATATTCGGAATATGGGGTAGAGAATGAAAAATTCATTGTAGTTCTGAGATATTTCGCTAGGTGGCAGCACTGAAGTTTCGGCTGTCTGCCGGTGCCAAGAAGCCTGCGGAAGTGGTTTAATTTTCATGCCGCTAATTTCAGTTCATTTTTAGCTCCACGTGTAAACAGCATAATAAGATTTCGTTTTTATCTTTCAAAATGGAAGATTGTGACCTAGTTCTGCCTCATTTGCAAACGTATTTGTCTGATTCTGTGCAGAAAATAATGAAATTGGCGAAAGCGGGGATGGAATTCTCGAATTTATTTCAATCGCACATTCCATACTTCAACGAATTTACCCTAAATGAAGACTTTTTGCGTGAAATATATAGTGGTATAGAAGCAGGCAAGCTAGTATTTATGTTGTCTAATACTGTACCGTGTTTTTATTATAACACGTAGTAAACATTTACATCATTTTTCAGACCGAATTCAACGTAGTTACGAATTCTACTTTCGCACCATCGAACACTTGAGCAAGGTGTTTTCTGCGTCTGCTGATTTAATTATCAGCGGAAGACCATCAAGCATTGAAAATATATTTAGTCATGTTAAATGGATGGCAAATCCAGAAGTGAGAGTTATAATAAATACCTACAGTGGCGGACAACCGATTAGGGACAAGCTAACAGTTCCCCACTTCCATGCTTGTATTTTCCTTCCCTGAAAAGATACAACATTTTTATAATTTTTGTCCAAAAGAGCACTCTCTACTGCAGAAACCGACCA
>JAQIWR010000738.1:0-17622 GCA_034695945.1 Glomeris hexasticha
TTCCTGATCTTGCAATTCAGTTTTAGCTTGAAGACTTGTTCATTTCTATACCAATCACATACCAATATCGAATCCAAGAGGAAATATAGGAAAATATAGGAATAATCATAAAATATAGGAAAATATAGGAATTCAGAAAAATATAGGAAAATATAGGAAATATAGGAAGAGTGGTCACCCTGCATTATACTCCCTATAACTAAGATAATTTTTGCTCCTCTGATCTGCTCCAGGTTCCGTTACAACGAGTTTACACTGTATTTAGCTCAATGCAGCGGTGAATTGAAAACAAGAAGTTGAAATGCGACATAGTTACCGAAAATGGACCGTTACATGCTTCACCATAATGATGTTCGGATTGGTAAAAGGTGGACAAAATATAAATGAATCAGTCCTAATTTGCTTTGTCACATCATGTGACATGAGAGCAATGAGTTTCACTCCCAATGAGTGAGTGAGTACCCATCTGCATAAGGTCCATTATAAATATAAATACAATCCGACACGATAAGCCATGCGGGGCAAAAGCTTCTTCCTGGATCCGTTTTGTTTGGTTATTATTTACTGTACACTTTGACACCAAAAATATGCAACTTTTAAACTCAGGCACTAAAAGTCTCAATCTATTGGTTATAACTAATCCAGATTTTAGAAAGAAACTTTTGGTTCACCTGGTAACACTATCATAGCTTTACGTTATAATTGATCTATAGGTATATCACAGTGGCAATTTAAAAGTAACTTTCTGAAAGATTATATTATAATATAAATAAATCGATATTTATAAGCTATTCCCTCACTAACTGTATAATCATCCAAACTACAACCTGAATGTCCCACTGAAGGCGAAAATTTTGGTACATAACATGATTGTTGGTGACCGTGTTAATATTTGGCACGTTCTCTGATGATAATTTCATTTTGTGATTGGAAATAAAAGGTTCATTAAAGGTATCCAATTTGCAAATGCGTTGTTTTTCTTCGAAAGTGAGTCCATATTTAAATTTCGAATGGAGATTGCAGTTTTGACAAACTCGCGTTCAAAGTTTATTTACATGCTTGCAAATTACTTCTTGCGACCAGATGACATAATAATATAGAAATCTGTTGGAGCAATTTTATCACTTGAATTGCAATGATAACTTACGCAATATGAGACATTATTGAGAAGATAGCTTACGACTGCACAACACTTGATAAATCATCGATCTCGTCATTTATAAGAAATTTTGAGTTGTTCTTTTCAGACACTTAATTCCTCGATCCTTTTAATCTACTGCTAAACTTTACACTTCAATACAAACTGTATGTCCGACTGGAGTTTCAAAGTGAAATTCGATATGAATTTCTAATGATTTCAGATAAAACCAATTTATGAAAGAATAAATCTGTGTGAAGATAGTTAATTAATGGATGCATTGAATATGAAATCCTCAAAATAACGACATTCGGGGCAAACTGGAATTGCCAACAAAAGTTGGAACACATTATTACAATAATAAAATGGTCCATCGTGGTAATCATCATCTGAGGATATTATATCCAATTTTAGAAAGAATTAAGTTTAAAAAGAGCAACACATGTCCCAAACCTAAATAACTGCATCAACGTGATTGTATTTCCACAGCTGGTACAGACTTGTACCAGCGTTTTGAAAAGTGTAGTTATGATCACGCACAAAACACTGATCAAAGTGCGGTGCATGCTTAGGAGATCCTCAACGGAGAAATAATTAAAAACCAGTTGTGGCGGTTTTCATACGGTGAAGAGAAAAAATAGCATATATAAATCCACTTGATATCGTAACCACACACACATGCGCGCTCTACTCTTATTAATATGGGTTTCTTGTTGAGTGTGAGGCATAAATGCCTATATTGCGATTCACGTTATTCCATTTTAAAAGTACAGCTGACAAACATTCACGCATTGTGATGGCTCGCCCTCCTTCGCATACATGCCTTGATGCTATTATAACTACTGTTTGGTGCCCTGAAAACCACAAGGGCCGACCCTAAAGCCAGTCTGACGGGTGCCGAAGAACCACCCGGCAACTGCAGAAATGCCGTTCCCACAGCCGCCACGGCATCCTCCGTGGGCTCGAGGGCCACCGGTCTCACGCACAGTCCCCACCCGCCTCCGCTCATGAAGCCACCTACACTCTTCAACTTCTTGGCGAGGAAAGCTGAAGGCGAGTACGGAGGCCTAAACTCCAGTTCATCCTGGTCTTCGTCTACAATGACCGTTATTGCAGCGAAAGGCCTACTGGCCATATGTTCCATCTCGACAGCGTGTCTCTGTCGGGCCCTCTGCATGTCCACGGCCTGCTTCACTTTCCATATCACAACGCAAACTGCTAGAAAGAGGAAGAAACACGAGAAGAATACGGAGAAGAAGACGAAAAGATCGATGCGTGGTTGGTCCTGGCGGAAGAAAATTGAACCGTACGACTCGGAGGAGCCCTCGCTGCCCGCGCCGTGAAGCACTATGAAGAAGCGAGTGCTCCGCAGGTTGTGCACCTCGTGCGGCAAAGTGATTGTGAGCCTGTTACGAAGATTCCTAACTATCAGGAAATCCTTTTCACCCGATATTGGGATGAAAGTGTTGAGGCCCACCGCAGTCCTCTCCCGAACTTTGTAATGTTGCACCGAGTCGGTGAGGTTGACGGTAATCTCAGTGGTCTCAGATTCAGAGCCTCGCTTTAAGGCGTCGATTGACCGGGCCCTTCGCTGCTGCATCTGCATCAGCTGCTGCCTACTTGCGATGGCCATCGTTGGGAACTCGCCACGGTCCGCAACATCTATACCATACTTGGAGTCCACGACGACTGTGTGGAATCCGCTGGATTTGTTTGTTGACACAACGAAGGTGTCTTCGGTAGGAGAGAAGTAAAGGTCCACACCGCCTATAGTCACATCCACTACGATACGTATGTCCACGTTCAGGTACTTTGGCTGCACCATGAAGAACACTGTACGGCCTTGCAGAAGAGGGTTAGACTTGATGTTGCACTCGTCTGCAATGGATCAAAGTACAAAGTATCACACAATTTATGATTACATAGAAAGGCACTCACTATATAGCTGGAATTTGCATTGATCGGTACAGTTGCTAATAATCTTACCCTTAACTGCTGGGTCGAAGCAGTAATCGCGGTCCACATACATCTGCCGGTAACATTGATGCCCATTCGTGGGAGTGCCAAGAAACTGGTCTTTGCATTTCGAACACTGCAGCTTCCAACACGGTGTCGTATTAGTCTTGCCTTTCTGGTTGCACTGCGGATCTGTCTCCGTGTTGTTCTCACATTGGCAACTTTCACCATTGATCCGGTTGCAGCTGTCGCTGTGCCCGTTACATTCGCAACTATCAAAAGATGAAGAGTATCTCGAAATTTAAGTGTATTCAGTTCAGTATGAAACAACAGACCAAAATTTACACTTACGGCTGACAAGTGTCTTGGGGGCTATTACCGGACCGAAAGTAACCGTACACGCAAGACTCGCAACGGTCTCCCTCTGTGAAATGCTGACAGTTGAGGCACACTGCTTCGATGGTTGCACCTTGGGTCACCAGTGCTTTCAGCTCTTCAAACTACGTACAAAATGCACGCAATCAATTCCACAACCGCGCTTCAAAAAACATTTCAATAAACAGACTGCCTATTGGAGCGTGTAAACAAATTGGGAAATCACATGATTGGAGTCCCATGTAGTAGACACAGTTTGCGAGGTAGCATTGACGAGTTCGCGGCTCAAGCAAAGGTCACTGTGCCCGTTGCAGTAAACCCGGCATGGGATGCACTGGCCGTCGTTACGTGGATCACCGACGAAGAACGGTTCGCAGATTTCACAGTGGTTGCCTTTGGTGTTGTTATGACAATCTAGGCACACGTCGAGCTGGTCGATGCTTACACAATTACTGTGACCGTTGCATTTGCATTGCGTTGAGCAGTTGTTGCCCACGTAACCAAAGTGGCACATGCACTTGCTGGGTTCCACGCATGTGCCATTCACGCAACCTTTCGGGCAAACAGGTTTGCAATGCTTCCTATAAGATAAGCAAACAACATTTCTAAGGTTTCTTGGCACGTTTCAGTAAAGTTTCCCTTTGAATACTCACCCTTCCAAGACATATCCAACTCTGCATCGACACTCAAAGCCAAGCAGGGTGTCAAAGCACTCTTGGCTCTTCCTGTCACACGTGTGGTGATTATTACGACATTCATTCTCTGCAGGACAAGTCATGTAGGCCCATGAAGGTGGTCCATTTGAAGTTCGAAGCCAATTAGAAGCATTCACTGCATACGGCATAGGAGAAAAATGATGCAGCCATACTGTCATTTGCGATGCGGGTAGAGTAGATGCACTATTTACCTGGCATAACCTCCCGGAAAAGAGTTATGTTGTTCAGACGGCAAGATCCTCCTCGCGGACCATCCAAACCGCCTTCCATGCACACTCCACGACCATCACGAGCCTCATCTGAGAACGCGCACCAACCACAGTGCGGTCGTGATAAGCAGTGTCTGCACTGGGTGAACTCCATGCACCGACGAGGGCAATATTTTTGGGAACCTCCGATCACCTGACCACAAACTCCTCCTGCACATCTCAGTGCCTGATAACCTGGTGATATACACTGCAAAAAAGCCATAATGCATTACATTCGTGGTAAATTGTATGATATACGTACTCCCAAATTAACCTGTAATTATGCAATAACCCTAAATTCGGAATCTTAATTCTATGCTGAAATATGTCCACAATTACCTTGACATTTTTAAAAATACCTCTTTAAGGGTCTCACTCCAGCGACATTCATGCCAACCTCCCTCGGCACCTTCCGACCCCAAACACGTCATGCAGTCTTTGAGTTCGACGCAACGTGCCGGACATGGTTTCGGGGGCATCGAGATTACTTCCAGCTTAAATGTACTGAGAATCTCCTTCTGCACGCAGTTCCAGTCGTAGATAGGCTTCTCGTGCAGGGTGCGGGTGATTTCGCTAGACCGCAACACCTGCCGGGTCCAGATACACGAGCCATGTTCGGCGCACCTTTCGCAGTCCGAAGCTGGGCAGATCCTTTCCTGACACATGGATGGATCTTTGGGGATTGTCTTTGCCGAGTGACAGTTATTGTCTACGTCACAACTGCCTTTGTTCGTAATGCACTGTCCAACTTGGCAATTGGTGCACCACTGGCACACCTGAAAACAAACGAATAAAACCCAATAAATATGCAAAATTGCGAATTAATCGCATTTACATTAGATGCGATTGAACTTGCATGTTTAGCCGTTGGGTGGGAAGGCCATGTTGCAAGGCAATCCAGACATGAAGTGTACTGGTAACAGTTTCGTTCTTCTAGCCAATCGTTATTGCAGGCTGTGCCACGTGAGTGATCGAAAGTTCCAGTGGGAGTGTGACAACTAGATGCAGGCTTGTCGTTCTTGTTTGAATAGCAGTAAGTTCTGTTAAGGCCATCTTCAGGGTGCACAGCACAGAAAGAGCAGCCCCTTCGTCTCTGGCAGCTCTGCTTCGTACGATACAGATTGCACAGATCATGTGGGGAGACCAATTTGGACAGCGTTCCCAACAGGTTGCCAGCAAATCCTCCGTAGATGAAAATGTCGGATTCGGTGGACGTAACAGAGAGTCCTTCAGAAGCGTCCGTGAAGCTTCCCAACGTTGGAGCACCGTCTGCGAGCAAGTCCACCCACATGTTGCACGTGTAGACGTATGCATGGATCGAATCCACAAGAATCCCATCCTTTGAACGGCCACCGACAACTACCATGTATTCGGAAGTTGTTGTTGCCGCATGCATGTAGCGAGCGACAGGCAGAGTAAACTGTGAGGAAAACCATGCATCAATAAAGAATTTCCTACGAAAAACACTTTCATGTCAACATGTCTCAATTTACTCGTGAAAGCTCTCTCGTAATGCCTTCCACACTAGGTGGAAGAACAGTCCAGCGCCGGGTGGGATAGTGGAATGCGTACAGTTCGTTGGAAATACGTGTCTTGTCCACTTTGAATAATATTCCACCATACACGTAGAAACTCTGTGTTTCATGATGGTACACTGTACTATGACCGTAGATTCCAATAGGATAAGGCCCAGTGACATTCAATGCGGACCATTCACCGGACTTAAGATCGTATTCAAGTGTTTTATCGAGGAAGCCGCGCAGTGTGTCAAATCCTCCAATCATGATCAGCGAATCATCTTCTCGGACGGTCAGAGTATGACCGGCCAGCGGTTGAATCCTTGAGCTGGTCTGTAATCGAAAGAAATGGCTTGAAAAAATGTTGATAGGGTGTTTGTATTTATATTAGGAAATACTCACAGGTAACTGCGTCCACTGGCGAGTATTTACATTAAATTTCCAAAAGTCATTGAGTACTTCATTCCTCGTTAGACCGCCAAACACAAATATTTCCCTCCGTGCTGTAACATACGTGGCAGCATGAAAATATCTTCCTTTCGGCGTTGATCCAGTCTGTATCCTGATGGTAACCTATATATGACAACAATTTATCAATCAAACAGAATATGGGGTAAAGTTCACAATCAAGCAACACAATCTGCTCCATGTCTCACCTCCTTCCACGTGTTTGTGACGGCATCAAAAACTTGCATGTCATTAAGTAGACCCTTTGAAAGTGAAAGACCACCAAAGAGCCATAGGGATGCATGGTGATCAGCCACCATAGTGTGACCCATTCTTGGCAAATGATCCCACAGATCTTTAGCATTGTCAGGCAGTTTCATAGGATCAAAGAGGGTTGTTAGTGACAGCAGGCTCGGCGTGACGGACTGAGAGCAATCAAGACCGGTGTAGCCCACTCCACAATCGCAACGTCCGTAATCCTGCAATAACATCACCAGTTCAATTCCCAAATAAAATACTGGAATTATTTCTTGAAAACACCCATACTGTAACATACATAAATGCAATGGCCATGTCTAAGGCTCGAAGAACAATTATTGGGGCACAGCTCAATGTCGCAGTTCTTGCCAACAAAGCCCTCGATGCATTGACATCGACCCCACAAGCATGTTCGGTTGCCTTCGCAAAGCTCTGGACATCGGTGCACTTTGAATGTGGCATTGAAGCCTTGAGATATATGGTCCCGACTGTACAACACCGTCATGTAACCTTGAAAATGCCCAAAAACACGTTCATGGACAAGGACTGGAGTGGATACAACATAGCAAATCTATCGCGGCTAACCGGAGCGGGCTTCAACAGCAATTGGTTCTTTTAACTCCTTACTGCAAAATGCTCCTAACAAAGGGCTTTCATGGTCCAACCTGGGGTCATTGGAAACAAACGATGGCAGACCATCGTAAACATAGACTGCATTATCAGAACATCGAACTTGGAGGTCAGGTTGCATGGTCAACAATATAGATGACATTGGGCCACTAGTGATCGGAAAATACGTTGTTGATTAAATTAATAATAGCAAATGAATTAATAAAAAACAATCTCTCACTTTGTTGATCCGATCGCAGCGCTGTCCAGATCAGAATGTACAGTTAAGATCCATAGGCAAACCGAATCTGTAGGTTCCGGTTGACTACCAAGTCCACCGGATTCTACGTTGGTCATCAGGACTCGTGAGCCACATTGCTTGTAACACTGACCACCATTTCTAACAAACAAACCTCCACATAAATACACAGTCCATGAAGGAGTTTCAAGTCATTCAATGGGAAATATCATCACCTTGGATCACCGTAGAAACCAGGTTGACAAGTGTCGCAGTTCACGCCTTCAGTATTATCTTGACAAAAACAGAGACCGGTAACAATGTTGCAGAATCCTTCAGTGGCATTACCGTGTCCGTTGCAATCGCATCTCTGGCATCCTTGATCGGAAGTGGCATTGCCAAAACTTCCTGGGCTGTAAGTTGCAAATCAATATTAATTATTTATCTCAACACAGGGTAACAGGTTAAAGACACTTACCGGCATCGCTCGCAAAACTGCCCTTCAGTCCAATCACGGCATTCGTCACATATGCCAACGCCTTGAGAACAGGTGCTGTGGTTATTGCAACCACAGTTGACTCCACAGTCAGGTCCGGTCCAACCCAGTCCGCAAACGCAAGTGAAGTTTGGTGCCTCAGAGCAGAACCCATGTACGCAGAGTTCATAGCATCTGAAAATATGCAGACCACACAAGTTGTAAGCATGCAGCAAGACTTGTATTTGTTATACGGAGCACATCTTTCAGTAACAGCGATGAGCCCATCTTGACAAAAATAACAAAAACCATGCCTGAAATGCTAAAAAATAAATAAAATCTCACGTTTTAGAACACGTGTCATTGCCATCGCCTCTGAAGCCCCTGTTACAAGTACAGATGTAAGCATCAAAGGTGTTAGTGCACGTTGCGTTTGCATGGCACGTGTGAAGGCCCATGGAGCACTCCTCCACATCTGGACAGAAGCCATACGACCAATCCGTCGGCTCAACAAATGGAATATTGTTACTAACTGCCACTAGGTTCCGGCAAACATCTATCGGTAAACACAACGCATTAACAGTGCAATAACCCATTATAAATTATGTAATGCCACAAATTAACACGCACCTTTTGATGGCCCAAGAAAGTCACCTTCAGTGCAGACGCCCACTAATGGATTGTGTTCATTGTAGCACCACCCACAAGCAAGATCAGCCAGGCAATCCTTGCATGTCTTGTGACTGGAGCAAGTTCGGCACTGGGTCCCTGGGCCAACAGCGACTGCAGGGCTCATGACGCGGTCTTCATCGAACCATTCCCGGCATGTGCCATA
Organism: Glomeris hexasticha; assembly: GCA_034695945.1. NCBI lineage: Eukaryota > Metazoa > Arthropoda > Diplopoda > Glomerida > Glomeridae > Glomeris > Glomeris hexasticha. The sequence continues at coordinate 8,813 of JAQIWR010000738.1, forward strand.
CACGTACTTGGACATGTACGTGGAGAAAAGGAAACACTGTTGCAGGTGCTCACACCAAGCACACCTTCCTGGATCACTCAAGCACGATGAGCAATTTTGTCGGCTAAACATGACAATCCAGTTCTTGTTGCATCGTCCGACATTGAAAATTCGATTATATCAAGACTACATCCTACTTACAGGTGACAAGAAATGGGACAAGAAGATATATTTGAGATGGCATCCAAGAAACGGCCTCTTCGCACGCAGTGGGCTTCCTTTACCATCCAATCGCAATGTGTTGCCTGCAAGTGTCAACATGATTATATTTAGAAACACAAACTTTGCAAATTACCAATTAAAACCCATACATGTATTCTTAAAGTTTCAGGAGGACAGATTACATATTTGTACCTGTACACAATCCTCGCAGTAGATGTGATCCGAGCACAAAATGCAGTCACTTGATTGTGTGACCAGGTACCTAAGATGTCCTCCATCAATGCACACCCGACCGGAACCAGGCGTGGTGTTGACTCTCGAAAGACAAGCCGAGGACGATTCGCACCAACCACATTTCGAATCAGAAACACACTGAAGACAGTTGGAGTAGCTGAGACAAGAAGTGCCGTTGGCATACGGCTCCAGGTTTTCTACTGCGAACTCCTTCCGCACGGTGGGCTGCGAGTCCCACACAAGCTGCATTGTGGACGAGTCTCCCCGAGATAACTGCGTCGCGGAAGTGTCGATGGACTGGTGCACTCTGAAATCTACCAGGTACTTTGTGCGTACATGCACTGTGTCTGGAAACAACAGTTTGCCGTTTGGTCTGTGAGCCTCAATCCGTTTGAAATTTTCCGTAGTGTAATTGGCCACTACATCCTGTGAGACATCGAATAGGGAATGCATCAACGAAATTTCCAATAAGTAATGCAGTTATGAACAAATGGTTATTGTAAAATTACCAGGTTCTTCTCTGTGTCATCTGTACTGAGCATGAGAACACCTTTGGCATGACTTACTCCCATGAATAGTTTCAAAGCTTCCCTTTTCAAGCCTTCACCCTTTGGCTTGAGACCATTAGGGTGGATGAACCCGAGGAACCTCGCAGTGTATTCTCCGCCAACGCCTGGCTCTCTAAGTCCTGAGAACTCTGGTAAGAAGTTGAACTTTTGTTGTGTGCTGTTTATAACCGAAACCTTCCAACAGAACAAAACAACTTGGTCAGAGAGATTGAGTTGAAGGAAAGTAAAACAAAAATACAGGGATCATCGACAACTGTGAAAATATAGGTTGCTACGATGAGTAACCTCGTCTGGCTGCTGCCAATTTGGCGGGTGTCTGTACATAAGACACGTGATGCCTGGTGGCATGTCCTTGGTACGGCACTCGTCCAATATAGATATGTCGGTACTTCGTGTACCCCACCAACCAGCAACGGAGCTAGTGTTGGAGCACATTCCTGTCGCATCTGCACAAATACACATTTATATATTTACACCATTGATGTTCCTTAATTTCCAAAACTGAAATATAAATAATATAAACAGAAACTTACGATCCCGGCTGTGGCATTCCCTAGATTGAACGCACCACGAACACGGCAATAGGTGAGCCATGCCGGAAGCAGTTCCCGGATAGAGGTGAACACCTTCACCATGGGCCAGGCACGAATGGCAATCTCTGAGAGTGGGACAAATGCCGGGGCACTCGCTTGCTTCCAAATAGAGGGAACACTCCTACATTGACAAAATGAACTGCATCACATATTGTTATATTTGTTTAATGACCAGAAACAAATAACTTGGTCAGTGCTGTTACAGCCCTCAGTGGTAAGACTTAAACTCGAACAAAGGAACAAAGAGCCTCGAAATACGTCTCAGACGTTACATCATGCCAGGAAGACGATCTGTAGTGGAGTGCACCTCCCAACAATGTGTTAGAGTTCATATACTCCGAATAAGCGCCCCCTAACTACTATTACAGTAATTAATAGCAACCAGCACCACTAGTAGTCTACAACAGCAATTAGTAATAACAGAGTTCCCTATGAGTTAACAAGCAACATACACTACAATTCCTTTCCCTTGAACTCATAGTCCGTAGCCCACACAGGCGGTAATTTCAAATGGACAGGACGAGAGTTCGAATTTATAGGAGCACTGTTGCTTCTTTGAGAGGGAGCGTCGGCGAGAACATCATACACAGGCGCTGGAAGAACAGCTACATCCGCACCCGATGTCCCCTGCGAGGATCTTCTAGGTAGCCCCATAGAGGAACGCGTAACTCCAGAAGACCTCTGCTTTGGCTGGGCTAAATTGTCTTTCGACACCATAGGCACTGGTGCAGGATCTGCATCACCACTCGCTACTGACTCTGTATGCCGCTGAGGCGCCACTGGTAACAACACCCTACTTCGCAGCTGGTCGACATGGCGATGCCAGATGAGACCATCAGTTGTGGTTACCATATACGATACAGGTCCTTTAACTGCACACACTACCGCAGGAACCCATTTCTGCTGCGCCCCGAATCCTCTTGCATACACTGGATCAGACACCACAAACTGCCGCAATCGTGGATGCGCTCGGGAACTCCGTCGAATATCGTCAACTTTCTCCGCCATCTGCTCTACAAAATCCGGGTGAAGCTGGTCAAGACACGTTCGCAACCGTCTATTAAACAGTAACTCCGCAGGACTTTGGCCCGTAGTCAAATGTGGTGTGACATGTTGGGTCAACAGATGTCTAGCCAAATGCGACTTCCAATCGCCGTGGACGATACGTCGAAGTGAATCCTTCACCGTCTGCACCATCCTCTCTAATTGCCCATTTGAGGATGCATGAACTGGGGCAATAGTGATATGACGGATTCCATTTACTTCCATAAATCGTTGGAACTCTATAGATGTGAAACAGGTGCCATTATCGGAGACAACAGAATCAGGAATTCCATGTGTCACCATAAGATTTCGTAGCACATTAATTGCACATCCTGAGTCGGTGGAGGTCACTTGCACTACCTCAAGCCACTTTGAATATGCATCAATCACAAGGAAAAAATTTGCACCCTGGAAAGGACCAGCATGGTCCACATGAAGCCTGGACCATGGTTTTCTGGGCCATTCCCACGGGAAGGGTGGAGCTGAAGGTGGAGCGTGATGTGTTTGCTGACAAACATCACATTGTTGCACTAAATGTTCCATCTGTTTGTCGATTCCGGGCCACCATACGTAACTTCATGCTAACACCTTGGTATACACAATTCACTGGTGAGAATCATGTATAGTTCGTAAAATGAACTTCCGTGAAACTTCTGGGATGACCACCTGTGATCCCCAGAGTAAACATCCTCAATGGATCGTAAGTTCATTTTGGCGACGCACAAACGGTTCTACCTCTGAATCATGTTTTCCAGTCGGCCATCCTTGAAGGATCCAACAGGCAACTCTTGATAGATGCTTATCCATAGCTGTCTCTTTAGCGATGTCTTCCGCAGTCAATGGTGGTAACTGCAAGGCTTCCAGTAATAGCGCTTCATACGGAGAAGGGACAGCAGAAATTCCAGATGGACTAGGTAGTCTACTGAGACCATCAGCATGAAGAATCATTTTCCCAGGAACGTACACAAATTTATAATTGTAGGCACTCATCCTGATGCTCTATCTGTACATCCTTGTAGACAATATCGCAGGAGTTGGTCGATCTGCAGCAAGTAAACCTAGTAAAGGCTTATGGTCGGTTTGCAATTCGAAGAAATGTCCATATAAGTAATTGTGGAACTTCTTTACTCCATGGACAATTGCCAAAGCCTCCTCATCTATTTGGGCATAGCGACGTTCCGTATCGTTCATGGTGTGTGGATGAAAAGCTAGTATTCACGCTTCAGTTCCATCTTCCAGTTTATGGGCTAATACGGCACCTACTCCATAAGGTAATGCGTCACATGTCAAGATTAGAGGCATTTCCGGATCAAAATGCACCAATAAAGTCTCTGAAGAAAGAAGACTCTTTACTTGGGCAAAAGCAGTCTCATGAACTTGTGTCCATGGTCACTCTGTTCCTTTATCCAGAAATCGATTCCATTCTTCATCAATCGATCTTCCCTCGCAGAACGTCCGGAACCTTCCTTTCTCTCAAAAATATGGGCTTCACGCTGGGATCCAAACACAGTGATACGAGTGGACCGTTATACATTCCTAGGCCTTCCGTAAAGACTTCTTGAAACTCCAGCATAACTTTGTCCAGAAAACCCGTATCAACTTTCAGAATCCCGGTGACAGTAATTCCTAGAGGGTCAAACCAATTACTACCCAGTAGATTCCGAAAATTCTTCTCTGCAACCAGTAATGGTAGATCGCCCTTGAATGGACAATAGGAAAGTGACAGTGATCATCCCTAAAAATGTTACAGGCCTTTGATTGTAGTCGAATAATTGAAGAGACTTCCTGCAAAACTGGTCTTGAAGACTTTAAGACACGTAATTAAGTATCCTTCCCAATTATGGACATCTCGGCACCAGAGTCCACTTACGTTTGGCAAGCGACTCCATTTAGCAGCACCTCAGTCTCAAAGATTGGTGTCTTCTCTCTAACAGGCAGTAGGTTCAGACTGTATACATCTGTCTCTTCGGAATTCTCCTTTCCCTGGCTTGAACTTGAAGGGTTAGTAGGCGCCACCACATGTGTAGCAATTTCAGACCTACTGCTAAACCCCTTCTTGGTGAATGGCTCTTTGTCTTTCATGCGACACACTCGCTGTACGTGTCCCGTACGCTTGCAATAATGGCACTCAGCATCGCGGAACTTGCATTCAGATCGCAGTGTCTTCCTCCACAACTCAGACAATTTTGAAGTTGCTTTCCACCAGAAACTGTAGAAGGTGTCTGCCTCCTAGGAGTCTTCCCGCAACCCTTGGCTGGACCAGTCCAACTGCTCCAGAGACAACTTCTCTAATTTCGGAGACATGGTGTGATGCAGCTGCGGCTGCCAGGGCCTTCTCTAAAGCTTGGTTTAAAGACAAAGTCGACTCTGCCAGCAGGCGTCGTTGAAGCGCTTCGTCCCGAATACCACTTACCAGTCTATCACGTAGTGTAGACTCCAGATGATCTCCAAAATTACAATGTTGAGCGAGGTTGCGTAACTCAGTTACATATGCAGAAATTCCCTCGTCAACGTGTTGCTTTCTTCGGTGAAATTGAAATCATTGAAATATTTGTGAAGGTTTCGGTGAAAAATGCGTTTTCAGAATTTCCAAAATCTCTTCCAGTGTTCGCTCATCAGGTGTGGACGGAGAAATTAATGAACACACCACTGTAAAAGTCTTAGGACCACAAATGCTCAAGAAGACTGCACACTTCTTAGCTGGACTTGAAGTTCTATTAGCTTCCAGGAAAAATTTCAACCTTTGCTCATAGACATCCTAACCAGCAGGTTGTGCAACAAGGTCGTCATTATTTACCTTGACTGGACAGAATGGAATACTGTATTCAGGAACTTTCTTTAGAAATGGGAGAAATGGGAGAAAGGGGGTTTTGTAGCTGGGAGGGGCCAGTGGGGCTTTCAGCTATGGCCACTGGCGCAGGAAAAATGTGGGCGGGGTTCTCACTGAGAACTATGGCTGCTCATCCTACCCATTCCCTAGTGTATAGAGAGATCCCATCCTTGTCGCCAATTTGTTATGTTTGTTTAATGACCAGAAACAAAAAACTTAGTCAGTGCTGTTACGGGCCTCAGTGGTGAGACTTAAACTCGAACAAAGGAACAAAGAGACTCCAAATACGTCTCAGACGTTACATCATGCCATGAAGACGATCTGTAGTGGAGTGCCTCTCCCAACAATGTGTTAGAGTTCATATACTCCAAATAAGCGCCCCCTAACTACTATCACAGTAATTAATAGTAACCAGCACCACTACAACAGCAATTAGTAATAACAGCGCCCCTATGAGTTAACAAGCAACATACACTACACATATCCAATTGCACGGTATCATTGCCAACATTTGTACCATATAAAGATTATATAAAGCACTTTGAGCTTACAGAAAAATTGTTCCTATCCATACAGGTTCCATTCTGGGTCTGGCTGGGACACCATCCGCACTCAGGGTTGGCTTTACACTTGGACCGGGTGTTGAGACTATGGGCAAGACCCCGATAGAAGTTGAAATGTTGGTTGTACAGAACAATTTATGACAGATTGGTATAACAAGCAGAACCTGGAGCATGCTGATTGGCTTGATTTTGGGAAAGTACTGCTCACAGCCACCGAAGGTGGCAAGGTGTAAGCAATGAATTCTCCACGGACCATGCCGCTGTAACCTCCAACAATGAGTAAGGTATTACCATTGCGTACTCCAGTAGCATGCGAGAAGAGCCCTTGTGATAGTGGGTACCGGCTTGCTGTAAATTCACCATACACAAAACCTTCAATAAATTATCTACGTTAGTAATGTTATGAATACCATATACAAAAAGTGTATTTGGTAACAATTACCAAAACATATTTTTAAACCAAACAAGCTGCATATTTTACTACCATATACAGTCTCCCACTGTTATATTACTTTCAACCCAAACCCTATTTCATATTTTTATGTATTATTGCCTTTTTCATGCATCTGAAACAAAAATCAAATGTGAAGAACGACTACAATTGTCCGGATGTTTGTGAGCATAAATGATTATCATAAATCAATGGAACTCGTATCAATAGCCAATAAATCGATAATAAATGTCAGCGCATAAATGTGACTGTATTTTTAGATGGCACTCAACACAGCTAATTGAAGCAATGGCAATATTAGTTCAGGATACCAAGAGAATGCAAAATTCACCTTCCTGGGCTCCATCTTCTGAATCTTCAGTTCGCAAAGCATGTGCATCCACCCACACGTGACACCCCAAATGATAAAGGTAGACCTCAGGGTCGTAGCATTGTTCCTCCTTTGTATGCAGATGATGATATCCACCAAACACCACCATATATCCGCCTATAATATTTGCACTGTGGAAGGCTCTTTCAAGCGGTGGAGCCCTTCCAGACGGTGCAGAGTGCTGCGGGTAGTTAATCCTACTCCAATACCTTGTGTCCACGTTGAACGCATGTAAACCATCCGACAGTTTACTGAACCTTGCCCAGTCAACAGCCACACCACCATACACCAACAGCGACCGGCTCTCTGCGTGAAACACTGTCGAATGCCCAACCAGCCTTCGGTCCGGCTCCTTACCACCCAAGGGCCTCACTCTTTCCCACTGGGCCACTACCTCCCCTAAATTTATCCTAAACATGGCTGAAGAGAACCTGCCATCATCACGACTTCCACCAAACAGGTACACCCAGTGCTCGGCCAAAGTAAGCGTGTGCCTTGCAAGGGCCGGAGGACGTAGCGCGCTACGGGTACCATTTTCTGTCCACGTCCCCATGGTGGCATCAAAATACCACAGTTCATATGACAAGCTGCCGTTAGGTAGAACCCCACCGTACATGGCGAATCCGTTGCCGTAAGGCGCCGCTGCGTGCGCGTACCTCGCTAACGGCCAGTCCCCCTTATCGGTAACGGGAGGACCTAAACGTTCCCACTTGTTCACATTGAAGTCAAAAGCCCATAGGTCGTCCAGAGCATTATTTAAGTCGTAACCACCAAACACATACATGGTATCCTGTAATGGAAGGTAGACCGCAATGTGGCCAGCGCGTGGTGGCAGACCAAGTTGGTTCGCAGCGTGGTCTGTTTGTGGAGTACGGCTAAGACGGATTCCAGAGGGTGCCACCATGTGCCACCGGTCACCGGAAGAGTCGTTGAGCGAAATGCTGCATGAGGCTCCGGAGTAGTCCGGTGCACACAGGCAAGTTGGAGGGCCCGGTTGCAGCGTGCACTCTCCTCTCTCTTCCATGTCACCGCAAGAGTCGAGGCATTGGACCACGTCGCAGGCCGGTCCGGTCCACAGGGTGTCACAGTGGCAAACTCGATCCACACAGGCCCCATGCTGACTGCAGTTCAATGGACATTCGGTGATGCTATATTCTGCCTCAAAGCCTTTCAGAACGTAGTTCGTGTCGCTGAACAGTAGTATCAGCATCTAATATACATGTACATGTTATTAACTACATAAGTAACACTGTGATTACAAAGGCCGCCATTACGCCAGTCAGCCCAAATAAGTTATGTATGTAGGGTATTAATCGTACCGCTCCAGACGAAGCTACTAAGGAAGGTGGCAACGTTTTGCCACTGAAGCTACCTAGAAGAGGTCCATCGTACGAGTAGCCATCGTAGATGTACAGGTGATCGTATGAGCATTCCGTCTCCATAAATACAAATTTCAGGTTCACAAAATCTACTGATGAATTGGCTGTAAAAGCAAAAACAACAAGAAATTACATTGGTTTTATTTCAAAATGAAATTAATCCGGACTATAAGCTATACAGGGTAGATAAAAGTCTGAATGAGGGTTTTTAAAATTGATACAAGGGCGAAGCTTCACAGGAAAGCCAATGATTATCAATGGCAGAGCATAGAAACAAACATTTCATCCATGAGCAGTAGTGTGGAGCATTGCAATTCCGAGGTTCATAGCAAGATTAAAACTTTTCTACAAAATGAACATTCATAATTGTCCTATACCCGTGACACCCAAACCAACTGTTTTACAAATCCTATAATTCGCACTTTGGATTGCACAAGATAAAGGATGAGCTAAAACTTCCCAATTGGAACTATACTAGCTCCAGCCATAGTTTACCCGCTGGACTTCAGGTTCATGCAAATTTTTTAAGTGGTGCGATTGAGATAAGAGGATAATTACAGTAATTATAGTAATCCC
>JAQIWR010000739.1:0-17621 GCA_034695945.1 Glomeris hexasticha
CGTTAGTTAACACAGAAAACGCGTTTGTTCGTGTTTACTTAGCCATACGTACTGCTTAGCTATACGTACTGTAACATCGATAAATGTTACAAAAACTGCACTTAATTTATTTTCTTTAGCCACATTTGTTTCCTACAAATGGAATACGGTTGTAACGGAGTCGTTTTTACTAATTCCAAACTGTAATATGACACGAGGAGTAGGTACATGAAACATAAAAGTGTTTTGATAAAACAGCACGTGGTCCAAATAATTGTTCATTTACTTAATAAAAAAGCGGTGTTAAAATATTTGCCGAAAAGAATGTACAACACATGCACTAATTAGTATATCAGAAAAATACGTCAGGTAAGCATTACTGTAAAACTGCTGTAATTTGTATCAAATAAAGTGAATTATAAGACAGTTTCACGTGTAGTATTTGCAGTATATATAAGTAACTCCATTGAGCTCCAATTACATTGGAGAGATTTGGAAATATATTTATTGTTTGTGCTGGGCACTAAGTGCAGGTGCCCTTGATTCCTGGATTGGGGCACTATGTGTACGTGTTGCCCCAAACCCAGATGTTACCACTTTCTCCGAGTAATGTTCCTGAATGATTCCTCTTGCTTGATAATTGAAAGCTGCTGAAGATGCCACTCGTGTACGTATACGAGGTGCATTGAGACATCCTTGCAATGCAGGCCACTGTTCAACACACATAATGTACAAACATATTTCAATTTAGTTGATTAAAACCAGTTTTAAACATGCACACACCTTAATTAGCCAATCTGTCTTCTGACTATTGATGTATGAGCATCCCAACTTATTCCACTGGAACTGTACCTGAAGACAAATACTTCAAATGAAACCACCACAGTGGTCATTACTGACAATTTAAAGTTGAAACATACATTTTTTGTTGGTGGTGATGTTGCAGCTAAAACTGTGTCCCTATCTGCATGCGAAAATACGAGTCTGATTTTAGTTACAATTTCCAAATTTAATTTAAAATGTTGAAATTATGCAGGGAAAATAACTACATACATTTAACGTTGATGTCGAAATTGCACTGGGCGCTATTTCCAGCTGCATCCCTTGCCAAGTACCTTATATTATGTAAACCTAGTGAAAATTCACTTCCTGGTTCCTGCAACAAAATTTATATTTAGCCATACTCTTGGCCATACTAATACATACAACAATGTGTATTTGTATGTTAGGACTGAAATTTTAACCTTTGATTTCCAAATGTAATCTACGCCAACGTTGTCATGAAAGATTGGTTCCTTCCACGTGACCGTTGCGGTTGTTGCATCTTCAGCGAGCACTGCATCAAACGGTTCAGGACAATCTTGAACACCTGGATCTTCTTTGTCTGTCAATTCAGTAACAACAGTCAGACTATAATCATTCTTTGAGCCATCATCAATTTATAAAACTCATAATGTACCGATAACGGTGACTTTGAACGAACACACCGAATTCGAGGAAGCGTAAGTTACTATTGTTGTCCCCGGAGGAAAATCTCCCACAAATCCCTGAGCCGATGATGGAGTGACACGCACTTCCGGTTCCGGTTCTACATCAGGTTCAAAATGGGGCCTTGGAAGTGCGACTCTAGAAATCCTGCTGCCAGGATGCAGTTCGGCAGTTACATGTGGAGGACATCGTAACTCTGCATGGACTGTGCGTATTTCCTGATCTATTTCTGGCACCTTCGGTGCCTCTGGTACCCGAAGACAGTAATGACCGGAAGTATCCCATCTTCCTTCTGCTGTACATGTTATTTGGGAAGAGCCAACTAGCTTTGTGTCGGCTCCACAGCGTACCTCGCAGCTGGTGCCAATGGGGTAATGGCCACTTGTGTGAGGTACCTTGCAGATGATCTCTCCTCCATCAGGAACAACAGCTGCTTGACATGCATCAACTGTAATAGAAATCAATCAATACTTAAAGGTAATTGTTGAATGCCATGGACAGAAAAGTTAATGTTACCAATGCATGTCCTCTCATCCGAAGCAAGTCGATGGAAAGAGGTGCACGAACAATGGTAACTTCCATCAGAGTTTACGCACTCACCAGTGCAACCACCATTGCCTTCCAGACACTCATTTATATCTGCAATATAATATATCTCAGTGCAATCTTGACTGTTTAAGCACTATTCCAAAGGTTAAGCCGACAAACCTTCACACTGAGTGCGATTTTCTCCACTTATCCTGTAGCCATCAGGACATGCGCAATGGTAACTTCCATAAGTATTCATGCAAACTTCGGCACAGATGTGATTTTCTGTTAAGCACTCATTCACATCTGAAACGTACAGCAAATTACAAATAAACAATCTTATATATGACTTCTGTTTCTTTCAAATATATACCCTCGCAAGTTTTGCCATCGTCGGACAGATGGAAACCATCTGGACAAGAGCAATGAGCGCCCCCTGGTGTGTTAACGCACTGATATTCGCAAGTAATATTCCCCGTTGAACACTCATCCAAATCTACAAGTCCCACAGTTAAAATATGACATCATAATAGATCTAATTCTGGAAGAGTTACTGGAAAAGAACCTTGACAGGTGTGTCGGTCTGATGACAGCTCAAATCCCTGTGGACAAGTGCAGTAAGCACTGGCATGGATGTTGACGCATGTGTGGGAACACCCGTTATTTCCTTGTTGGCATTCGTCCACGTCTATACTTAGGGTACATGGGGTGTTATTTCTTTTTGGATAGAAAAGTGAAGGACTATGTTTGGCACTTATATACAGACCATCGCATGTCTTCCAATCTTCAAGTAGTTGGAGACCTTCTGGACAAGTGCACACAGCGCTACCTTCGGTATTGATGCACTCGTCAGAGCAACCGTAATCATTGTTAGCACATTCATCAATGTCTGTAACATTATTGTGTGATTCAGACACTATAGTAATTGCATTCACTAACCAATTATCCATCCGAGAGTACAGATTGAACAAACCAACACATTCGCCATCACCATCAGCTTGGTAACCTTCACCACATACAGTCAAGTGACTCGCAGAAGCCCTTAGTTCCTCCACAGCCTCCTCATGATCATTTCCAATTGTGCCACATTTATACGATCCAATCGTGTTGATGCAATGTCCACTGCAGCCTGACACCATCTCTGGGTACTCACACTCGTCAATATCTGAAAGTTGATAAACGTATCAAAGAACAGGACTGTGCAATGTTATCAGGAAGCAGTTGAATGTACCTGTGCATGTCTTCCAATCTCCATTCAGCATAAATCCCTCTGGACATGTGCAGAATGCTGATCCAATAGTGTTTAAACATGAATGGGAACACCCAAAATTATCATCTGCGCATTCATCTATATCTGGAACATGAGGAACAACAACGGATTATTTGTTTGTACTTTCCGAGGATAACTACATATAGTAGAAAGCGAATTACACCTTCACATGTGTGGTTATCCGTGGCCAATTGTGTGCCTTTGATGGTGCAAGTGCACTCGTATCCTCCAACAGTGTTTGCGCATTTATCCTGGCATGGTCCATGGCCGTTGTTCAAGAGACACTCATTCTTATCTGAAACCGGAACCAAGTGGAAGCTAAGAAGCTGTTGAAATCAATAGGCATACATCACGTACCAGTGCAAGATTGCCTGTCTGAAGACAGAGTGTACCCTTCTGGACAGTAACAAATGTAGGAACCTGGCATGTTCCAACAGCTCAGTTGACAGTCACCATTCCTTATAAGGCACTCATTAATATCAGCGCAAGTTCTGTTGTCTGCTTTGAGGCTAAATCCTCTGAAGCAGAGGCATTTCGGCACATCACTGCCAGCTACATTTTCACAAATCTGTTCGCAACCTCCCTTGTCCACCAGGCACAAGTCAACCTTGACGTCCTTGTCAAGGTCTACGTTACCCGGAGGATTTTCAACTTTGGACACGCACACTGGGATCTGGCCAACCCAAAGTCCTTTGGCGCAATACAGGGAATGTTCGTAGTCCTTGCGCAGAGTGTAGGGCTCTTGACACGCGTAGTAAGCTTCCAGGTAAGAACCGTTGGCAGGAGCATCAGGTAACTGGTGCTGGCGACGGCGAAACAAGTCAACTCCACCATTGTCGATGGTCGGTGGTGCCAAGAAGTAAACTTTACCATCGCCGTCGTTATGCATGCAGCTCATGTCCAGATCCTGGAAGCGAATGGCCTCTTGCGGCATTGGTACAAAGCTGTTCTGCACTGGAACCATTCGGATGATGCTTTCAGTCACGTGGTACGTGCCGTTTCCTGGGACTTCAACAGGTGCCTCGGTGCTGGTTGGCTTCATCAAGGATTCTTCGGGGTGGACGGGAGGGGGCGGGGACGACAAAACACGCCTCTCTGCAAATTCTTTATCAGAATCTATGCTATCGACAACCTCAAGATTGCAGCAATTGCTCATTGGTCGTAATTACCACACCCAATGGAAAATTCTTTGGCTTGCTGCAACCTTAAGGTTCATTTTGAAAAGTACCTTTACCATTTTGAGCATTGACCCTCGACTTTTTCCCACCACCGCCACCTTTCCTCTGCTTCCTGCGTTTCTTCGGGTTGGTAGGCACCTGTCTTGGAACGGTCTTTGGGGCATCTTGCTGCGGCTTGGCGTGCACAACAACTGTTCGGATATTCAACGGGCGCTCCAAGGTGTCTGCCTTGGGGCCAAGTAGCCTCTTGGTCACCTGATAATGACGAGAACTGCGCCAGAGACAACAGCATATCAGATTGCATGTCACATTAACACGTACTTTTTGTGGTGTTCGGAGACTGTCTGCTGTTTCGGAGCGAAATTCGAAGTCCTTTGGGCCGATTGGTGTACAGGGTCCCATTGGAACAGAGGTCGGGCGTAAGATGACGTTTCCACTGATGGTGGTGCCTCGTGAGGAAGGTTGTACTCTTGTTGGTAATGTCGTCCACTGATGGTCCTTAGCGTGCTATGCCTTGGAGGGACTTCTTTGGGAGAAGAGAGTTTCCTTTCCCTGTCACCGAACAGCTGAGTGGGTGGTGAGTACAATTCTGTTACCAATTCCAATGCAAATCAAGTCCATGTTATCTGGGATCAACCATCTTGGACACAGTCTTCATTCCTAAAAACGCTTAATAGACGTCTGGTAAACCTCAAAGCGCAGTCTGTAAACATTTTCTGGTGATTTTTAATGCACTCTGAGATAATGATTTGGAAGAGTGCCTTCAACCCATTTTGGCACATGCACATCGGTTGCATCCATTAATTTTGTTACAAACACCATATGTGAAAAACTGCGTATAATGTGTATATACGGTACAACACCTTCTGGGATACAATATGGAGCAGGACCAATCCAGTTGTTGCCAGCGCAGGCCATTGTAGGTGAACCTCTGAGGACATAACCCACAGTGCATCTGTAAAGGGCCATCAGACCATCCCAACGTACAAGGGCTTCACCGTTGGCAATCAACGGTGGCTCCGGACATGGCCATTCTTCTGTGCAAAGCGACACTGCAAATTCATGATTATACATAATATAAAAATATGCAATTTATTTCCCATACATCTGAGAAAATGTTTCTGCAAATATAATCTGAACTGAAGCTATATATCCTGTATTAGATTCAAGGATAAATATAGGTCTTTGCTCGGATTATATATGGAAAACAAGATCATTTATATGCAACTTTGGGACTCCTCCAACCGGGTCATCAGTGCATATTCCAGGCTTATAATTTCGAAATAAATGAGAAAAATACATTGCGAAATTAAAAGTTGATGAACTCTGTATGGAGATGTTTTCGAACACAAGTACATTTCATGCGCAGGTTGTTATTTTCCCATTTGATTCCCTCCTTAGTATAACCGTGCAAAAAAAAATTAAATACACAGTAAAGAGCAATTTGGAATGAGCCAACATTTTTATTACACATTGAAAATAGGCCTATTTCAAAGCTGAAATGTATAGCAAGTAAATTTAGAGGATCTGGAGGAAAAAATTGTTTTTCCGTGGGAAACCAACTCAACTAAGGATCAGTTTAAAAATAGGATTTCGTCCCTCACTCTCATCTTTAGTTTGTCCCAAATTACTAACACCAGTCCTCTGAGCCAAAAACTTTTGTTTCCTATATACAAAATGCTTAAACAACTTTTTCCCCCATAAACTAACACTGAATATTTTTAAATTGCAATATATTCCAAAAAGAATCACACTGGGCTTAAAGCTGTACAAGATTCACAATTTGTAAATTGATCACACAAAACATTTTCAATGAATATGATCATTGTATGTAATATTTTGTATACATATGCATATACAGTATCTTCATTTTAAAAATATAATGTACAAAATCAATAGACGATATAACATATATTACAACCAAATTCGGACCTAACTATTACAAAGCCCCAAATTCTTATTCCATTCTTAAGCACTGTTATAAACTATTTTAAAACTTAATTTTAAAACTTGTATACAAACCAAATAACATATTTAATATTATTAAAACCTAACTACTCATTTAAATAATCACATATATTTGTTACATTTCTGCATATAACTTTTCCTTTTTTACAGCTTTTGATATCGCACAATTTTTTCTTCCTAATGAACAAAGAAAATGAGAACTTACCAGAAATAAGACAGGAAAATAAGTAGAACCAAGTGAGTTTTCTAATCATGTTTGACTGATTTTCATTGTGCAATTTTAAAAGCCACACAGCCATAACAACTCTACTCTGAAGATGAAAGTGGCAAGTCTCAAACTTTTCAAACTGACTTTGCACGCATGCGCAGCTGCTTCTCTCCCCATTGGTTATACTGTCTTACACTTTCCATTGCCCATTAAAAAAAGGAAAATATATTCTTTGGTGATCTGCATAATTGGAAGCGAAATTGCAGATACGCCAATCAAAATGTTATCGCTGTACATAGAGAAAGATAGAGAGAAAAAGTGTTAAGTGTTGGCGTTGTGTACATGCAACAGCCTGCAAAATAGATGAAATATGATAATACCGTTGCACTGAAGCACATCTGCAAAAAATACCTCTATATAACAAATGGCCTCGTCTGGTGAAAAAATTAAAACGGCCAATAAATAACCTCAAGATAACCTATAGCAGATTATAAAGCTCCTTACAGTTAAGGACATTCTGCCCATTATAAATGCTCATAAACTCTGCTCTATTTGCTCCATTCAAATATTACTAGTATATATGGTAAAACAGTCCCATAGGAAAATTATGTTCGAAATATTCGAAACAGTTGTGTATCATTGACACTACAGTTGTTATTATTTATACACATACGTATGTTACAACCTTGAGCACAAAGAATTCAAAAACCCCTCCAAAAGTGTTCAAATTGGTTTCAAAAACAAATAAACAAAATACAGGAGTGTCACGTGTTTGCATTTTTCATACTCCCTTCACGTAACCAAAGTTTACACTGTACAGTGGGTAAACTTATTCTATTTGATTATAGAATAATTCATCCTGTACCAAACCAAATTTTAAACCTTTTAGAGGGTGATGGAATGCTGATTCCAAGATCAAATTCTTTGTGTTCCTCCGGTGGTACAAATTGCACATGTGCTCCGAAGAGCGCAAGTTTGACTAGTTGGAACACCCGTAAAGTGACCATTGCCCTTGTTCCAAATTTCCAAATGGAAGCCTGGCTAAAACATGTTTTCAATATTAAAAACCACGATGACTATAGTCATAGTTGGGTGAATAGATGAGTATGGTAGAGATCCGAGGTTGCGTTATTGGCAGCTGGTCTTGCGGCCGGTGCGGCGGTTGCTTCTCGGATCAAACTCTTCATTTCCGAACGAAGAGTTGCAACAATCTCTCTTTTTAGTATATCCAAATCTTGGGAAGACAGCAGGGAACCTTCAACATTAAAAAAGAAAAACACAACTTAATATTTAAGAGAGGGGGAAAAAAAGAAATTATGAAAGCTAGTCCTTGTCTCCTTGTCTGGCTGCCGAAAGTTAAAAAAAGAAAAGCTAAAAGATGAGAGAACAGCTTTGCACAAATGCTCCTGTTATCTATTTACCAAAGTATAAAAATAGCCAAGTTGTCAATATAAGATGTAGAAAACACAATTCTGTTATTGTAACCCAAAAGAATGACCTTCGAAGATCAGTTTCATATCCTGAATCTTTTTGGAACTCCTTCAGAATTCAACTTTAAAGGCAAAATCAATCTAAAATTACGATCTTTCCCAAAGGAACTGCGTCAGAACACTTCGTCCAATGATAAGAATAACATGACTTCACCCGGTAAGACTTTATACCTGGTGGTTGGAAATTGTAGTACGCCGTTTCAAAAGTCGGCGAGTATCTTGGATTATTATTTGCTTCAGGATGAAGGGCGTTTGAGCTCTGGGATGTGGAAGGTTCCAAGGGTGATGGGCCTCTAACCGCCCTGATGATGTCCCTCTTGATGCATTCGATATGACCGGAACACCGCGCGGCTTCCCTTTTGCGATCCTCGCGCAGTTCGTACCGAAGACTCGAAATGTCCTGTTTAATTTCTAGCAGATCATCTTCATTCACTCCATCTTGTCTTAGTTGCATCTTGATTTGATGGATGTATCGGCGAACCAGCCGTTTCATAACTTCCTGAACAAAAGCCAATAAGATCCACAAATCAGTCTAATTTCTTAACATAAGCAACGTACATAGAAACTCAATCGAACCTGGTACATAGCAGGGCCCTTGTTGATGCAGATGGTACTTCCGTTCTGACTTTGGCACTACATACATATCATTTAAATAAACATTGTATTAATTTCTTGAGGTAATTAAAATTGTATTCCGCATAATTTTACGCTAACTTTGGGGATACTCTGCGTAGGCTCTGTCGATTTCGGTTCACTTCCAGTGGTACACCTGGTGCACAGGAACCATGCCAGGTCTTTGACGTTGACCAAGAAGTAGTAGACTGCTTTTGGGCTAACAATCAGGTTGAACGGTGCTGGCAAAGTTGATCCTTCGTCGAAGTAACTCATCCAGAGCTTGGATCGAGCAAATTTCCACTCTCTATCCGCATGGTCCTCGATGTCCTGGAAGCTCCTGCTCATCATCGCGATCAGCATGTTCACCATCACCGTGATCGCCATGATAAGGTACGCCCCTAGTAGGGCGTGGCCCACCCATTTCAAAAACGCCTGGTCATCCCGGCTTCGGAGGTCCTTTAACGGGATCACTCCGAACAGTGACCATAAGAGCGACGCGTAACTTGCATCTATCCTGCAATACGTTCACCTAAATCAACCCAACATTCCTCGAACTATTCGCAAGCTAAAGAAAATCATACGTCATGAAAGCTTCTGGGTTATGATCACAATTGGCCGTGCTGTTTTTATTTGCCACGTCTCCGGTGCACTCATCGCTGTCGTAGTACCAGTACAGTTGGTTCATGCCACAAGCGAACGAAGTCAGCACAAGGAAGAATATGAACAGGAACTTGGCAATGTCTATTATCATGCAGCCCAACGATATCTGCAACGGTCCCAGATGCGGGTTCGTCTGGAACAGGTAGATGATTCGCGCAAAGCTGAACACGTTGGCCACTGCGAACACCCCTTCGGCTATAATGGTAGGGTCGTTCTTGGGCCACTCTGACCTTTCCATGATACGGGGACCGTATTTCTCGCTGTGTACCTGAAACACCTTTTGACATTATGCTATCATCCCTTGCATGGTTCAAATTCGAACAAACCCAAACATTTTCATTGATGGTTCACCTGGAAGAATGCAACAGCTCGCAGTGAGAATGTTGTCAGGTACAGCGACAGCATGATGAAGTCTAACCAGTTCCACCATTGACGAACGTAAGCTTTCAGACCTTCGTCCCAGATTTGTTTGCACTCTGACCACACCATACCTGCAGAGTATACGGACCAACAGAACTTCTATTTCTCATCTTCTATGAATCCACGCGACTATTAACTAGTGAGTATACACACCCGTGACCCAAAAGAATATGAGCCACTCCAAGAAAGACGGTGCAGGACCTCTGATGTTTTGCCTGTACCTTTCACTAGGTACAGTCTTCGTGGAAGCCATTATCAGCAAAACCAGAAAGCATCCAAAAGATGTACTGCCAAACATATAACTCCTCACATCAGCACAGTGTAATAAATTCCAGACAAATTAAACTTATATACAGTATATACAAAATCCACCTGTGATATAGAAACTTCATGAAAGGACTCCGGAGTAGTTGTCCAAGTCTCGTGTGAGGAAATAATAGGTAATAGAATGCAATCAATGGTATGCAGCCAATGACTCCCAAGCAGATGAGGATCTTAACCACGGTGTTTCGTCTCCTCCAAACCGGAAGTCCTTCGTACCAGATGGAAGTCAGTAACTGCTGGCAATTTGGATGTGCCACAAACTACCACAAAAATCAATAGTAACCACGATTTAAAAACCAAAGTTCACCCACTGTGCGTATACAATACGTCATTGGCAATTACTTGTTTCTGCTCGTACTTGAGGGCCAACTTGAGTCTGTTAAGGGAAAGCTTGTTACCACCCAAATCATCTTCATCGTTGTCCTCCGAGTCCGAGTCGTTGGTCTTGTTGAGCACTGCTATCACTTCTTCCGTACTGCGGCACTGGTCCAGCAAGTCACACGAGTATTTCTTACACTGTTCACTCAGTTCCAGATAGATATCCTTGAATTCGTTTTCAACTTGAGCCAGTCTCTCCAACTCCCATGACAGCTACAAGTCCCACAGAACAACACATTCAACTTCGGATCGATATCATTGATCAATGCCACACTGCTCATTTCTAAAAGTTTTTGAAGCAGGCCTGAAAAGTTCTTGCGAAATCGAATTCACTCTTTCACGGCAGCCATTTTTACCATGTCACGCTATTGATCGGTGTCATATCCGCGAAGGCAAAAATAACCCCAACCGCTAAAAAGAAGGCATTTTCAGCCAACATATCTCTCTGTGTTCGCTTCAGTGAAGGAAATGCCACCGATCATATCTGGGTGTCATATATAAAATGCACGCTATTCTTCCTCTCTTCATGCATTCAAACTTAAGCCCATTCATCCGGTGCCCATTTTTACGCTTCGCAAAGCAAACAGCGATCTGAAAAATCCCTGTGTATGCAACGGATCAAAGGCTTTCCCCCTTTTTGCACGTAAATCTCTACCTCTCTTTTATATTTGTCTAAGGAAACGGATACAAGAAATTGCTCGTTTGACCATTTAGGTGTTTACGCACCTTGAACGCGCTGAGGATTGGGTCAGGGCTGGTGAGTGAAATCCAAGCGGGACTGGCCAGGGCACGATACGTGTGGATCCTCTTCAGGGAATATCTCAGACTATCAGTGTGCAGACCTTCTTGGCATTTCTGGCAATTGCAGGACAGCGGATGAGGTTTGTCTATCGTTGCACCGCGTGATAGCAGAAGCTAAATCGCCATAGACACCAACAATTCACGATATCAAACCAGTATTCATGTACCAATTAGGACACTGTGCACCATTTAGGATAGAAGTATAGTCTACATGATACATCCCAGTGTTTATCATGACGTTTGTGACGTCATGCATATATGCCTTCCAACGTGGAAGGTAAATGCTTCACTTGCCTTATACTATAAACATCCTTATTTATGGAAGAAGGTTGGCAAGAGTCTAGCTTCAACTTACGCCCTATTATGTTTCCCACATAATAGGTTATTACCTGAAGGATCTCGAATTGATTGCAGTGAGCTGCCAAAATGATTGGGGAAATATCCGGCGAGTAGTCTGAACTCTCTTCTCCGATCGGTTTCGAGATTGCCCAATCATTGGCCAGCATTTCTGCAGTGATGCTTGGATGGTTAATGAGCATCTCGACAATTTTGTAAACCCCTTCTTTAATGGCGTACAGTACAGCATCACCTATCAGTCAAATCATCCTTTAGTATGTCATAGAAGCATAGAAGCAAATGTAATGAGAAAATATAGTGACCGATTTTCACTTGATCCTGCTGCAAGAGAAGTTCAACTATTTCGCCATTTTCATTGTCCACTGCAATCTGAATAGCACTTCTTCCCAAGATATTGGTACAGTTGACATTCACAGGATTCGGTGGCTGAAGGCATCTGATTATGGTGTGCCTGTCACCTCTTTCCGCAGCCTCCAGGAACATCCTTTCCTTCGAGTCAATCGTGTGACCTTTCTTTATTGGCCACACCCCAAAATAACAACATATATATTACATACTGCCCAGAAGGAAAATGTTAGTTTAGCCTTGGCTTATAGCTATAATTGTGGTGGCCATGCATCTTGGATTCGGATTCAAAACTCAAATTATACCACAAAATTGGTCTATCGAGAGACCTTCTATTCCCTATCCATTCATAAACATTTCAATTCAGCTTTAACAAACCCGATATAATCTACTTGAATATGCCATCGGAATTCTAATGAAATATACATGTTACTATACGCTATCACGTTTCAAATGCCATCCAAATCAAAGCACTTATCACAGATAACGCAGATTTATACCATCCATTAAAATGTGCGTTCATATTTAGAACTTTAAAGTCTTTCTCTATAAATTATTCAGACCCAAACATTTGTTACGCTTTTATTTTTAAAAAGCAAGACCAAAAAAGTTGGCCGAATACGTTTCTTTCTTCTATGAAAGAGATTTTGGTGTCACCTATATCGTATCGATTTTCATCAACAGATATTACCTCCTACCCTCAAAAAAATAACATGAATATTTTCTCATTGAAATTCATCCCGAATTGCATGTGATTCAAGATAATGCTTTCATTATAATAATTGCGCTATAAATTCTCTAATCTTATAAAGTACTTATGCATAGACTCTATATATAAACCAACATGTATACCGAAACGCCTCGGTTTATTGAATTTGGTGCAGACAACGAGAATTCAACTATGAAATCACCGCCATTACGCCAGTCATCACTTGCCCAAATGTAAATTGTGATGACTGGTGGAATGGCGGCATTCTAAAAATGTCGGCGTGGTTTCAATTAGTGTTTTGTATCGTTTAATGACAATATCAATATTTATCATTTCATTGACTTTAATGAAGGAGAAATGACAGGGAATTTTTGGTGAATTTAGATTTTGACGAAAACCTTATCCCAAGTAGAGAGTCATGTCTAGATCAAACTTTCAAAGTTTGGCAAAATTCGAATCAGTAGTTTGTTTGCAAACAGAACTATAAGTTAACAAAAGTTTCCATGGAAACGGATTCCCTCCTGCAAATCCTTATGGGAGGCGTGGCATGGGCGTGGCCATTTCACTTTTATAACTTTTGTTTTTCAATTTTTAATCGATTTCTGCTTTAGCCAGTGTTGCAAAGGGCACAATAACTACTTATAAACCGATTATCAGGGTACCTTACAAAACCGTGTCAGTTCACCTTTAATTGAAAACCCAATATTAATATCATTGCGTATACTTGACATTTCAAGGTATACAATATAGTGTCAAGCATGCAGCCAATCGATATGTTGGTTTAATATACAACATACAACAGCTTTAAAAATAAAATGTCACCACAGTTAACTTAATTTTCTGTGACGTCATAGGAATTTCTAATGAACTAAGGTCAAAATTCAACCTTTAATGGTTCCAAAGGGACCGGCATCCGACATCTGTGTGACCGATATTGCCATGATGACTTCCGGACCGATCCTTGTTTCTTCATCTTGCTACTTCCGGCCATTTTCACAGACACTTGCACCGATCACGACACCACAATCCTTTCTTGCGTCGCCATCTTGCCCACACAAAAAAGAACCCAATAAACAAAATGGCGCTCAAATCGCATTAAACCGCGTCATCATCACTCGAACACAACAGGTTTCCCCCGAAGACCTTCGACACACGTCCTTTAACTTGATTAAAATCCACCCATCTCGGATTTACAACGTAATTGACACGTGCTGAATACCTCCTCCAGAAATTGCCCCTAAAATTAGATCTTGAATTAACGCTTAATTACCTACGCCATATAAACAACACGCGCTTTTGTCACGCAACAAATCGATATGTTCTCTTTATAATAATGAAAAGCTATAACGTGCATCCGCAATCCGCGGGTTCAAATGGTCATTAAATTGCTGTGATATATAGAGTGCCGGATACATAATAAAAGGATCGATGCATGGCCCAATGAAGAGATTGAAAGAAGATACGACCGCCATTTTTGTTCTTTCTGACTGTTCTGACCAAATCAAACCGCCATGCATGCGATCGATATGCCTTCATCCGTCTTAATCTCGCCTATTGTAGACCATCTCCCTCATTTATCACTAGAATAGTATTAAGGTAGCCTCAAAGGTTAATTACCAATCGATATTTCCGCGTAAAGACCTCTTTTGTATAAGAGAATTTACAGATTTTCCGCAATGACGCGCGTCAAACGTCGAATCGAACGCCATCGAGTGAAAGACGCCATTTTGAAAATGGAACGTCAGCTTGAGTTTGTCTTTCTTGTCAAATCGTCTCAATAAAAAATGAACACTTTTCCACTTTGACTTCAAGAAAATGCGATTGATCTTTACAGGGTTGAATTTCGGAACAAACAAACAACGTACCTCGTTTTCATACATTATTTACAAGGATACAACGTATAGGCAAGAGTATAGGCCTAAGTGTTGCCATTGTTTTGGGAGCTATAGTATAATTCCCTAGCAAAAAAATACCTCAGAATTCTTTAAAAATAACTGCAGTTTTGTCCCATAAAATGTTAGGTTTTCACCATTTTATCTGGTGGGGCAAAAAAGGGAACCTCTTACACAAAGCAGACGGTTTGAATTTGGCAGATGTATAACAGGGGAAAATTGTAAATAAGCTATGCGAATTTCTACAAATAGCGACAACCTTCGTTTCCGCATGGTCAGCAAAAACCTTCAAACAAGATAACAATTGCAGAATCTGAAAGAAAACAATGATATATGGAGTCTCGTGTTACAGAGAAACATTTGTAATAAGATGAACACTGACTGGACACGAAATTCGAACGGCTTCAGGTTGCCTAGCAACAACGTCCCCCTTAAAAACCATTAGGAATAATTTACTCGCTAACTACTTGGTCAATTGTAAAATACTTTATGCATACTTATATATATAGGGGCTATATGGTGACTGTTTTTCAATAAAATTACAATTACATACTTTATAGATGTCCCCTTTGGTTATGCATTATTTATGTATTTGTTCGCGGGGAAAAAAATTGTTAAAACCTCAAAGTTTCTGACACTTTACTGCAGGCTATCTTCAGGTGATTTACATTGTTAGAGCAGAAAAACCATTCACAAACCACGATCCTATATATGATAAGGTTTAGGGAGAACTATAAAAGTTAGAACCTATATAAAATTACCGCTACATATACATCAAATGCAACATCTACATCCTTGTTTGTAAACTTTCACATGGTTTTTTACTGAGATTATTCGTTATTCACGTCTTCCAACGTTTCCTATACATCACTTTTAAATTGCAAGCTATAATTAATTATATAGGCCTATTAGGGAATTAATTCTGCTTCATATACATTTTCGCTATATTGCAAGTAATAGCTCATCTTATGCTGAGACAAGTAGTATACCTGGTATACTTTATAACGTATAGTGTAATATAGCAACGTGTAATGTTGCATGCTATATTTTTGTAGTCAGCACGTAATAAATGGCCTGTTTGGAACATGGGGCACGTTTTAGGCATTGCATATGCATGGTGCACACTAGTAGTTCAGCAGCAGTGATTAATCGATTGTTGGCGCCAAGTGCATTATATCCAAGTGAATATTAACCCGTTCAATGTCCTGTGCAGGCTAACATTATAATGCAGCCCACACGAGTTGCCCATTTAATATGACCAATCCGTTTAAACGACTCCTAAATCAGTATGTAATACGTACATGTATTTATACATGCACGTTCAAATGGCGGCCATCTTTGGGCAGCCGCCATCTTGCCCGACGTACCAGGCAATAAACACGATCGATAAATCGCTTCTGATCGTATATTTATGGGTGATCGAATTTGGGCTAAAAATAGCGTTGAAACTTGTAACAAATTCAATTTGCGGTTCAAAATTTAATAATAAAGTCAAAAAGCTATGAGAAACGTATATATAAATGTTACACTAAAGTTTGAAAATTCAAATGAAATTTAAAACGCCACTGTAAGAATTCAAAACAGGCACGTAACTCAGCTTTAAAAATGCTAATCGCCTAATAAACTTTGAATTAAGCTAACTGCTTCAAAAACTCCAGCTTTAATTAGCGAATAAATTCATGTGATTAATTGCAGCATGCACCATATGGTCCCAAATTGAAATTTAAATATGAAACTTTTAAATGTATATATCATGCATTAAAAAATTTATAAGCACTTATCACTGTTAACACTTGCTGTTTAATGTAGGTACCACCGGCTGACACCAATTACAATCGATCCATTTACAGGCGATATATTTTGTCAAAAAAAAATAGATTAAAATAACACTGACAAATGCCACTAATTTTTGCTTATGTGCAATGCAAAAAATATGCAATGGTTGGGTCTTTTTCCATCGCATTTATTACCCAATTCTCGAGCATTTGGGGGGAAAGAGGAGGGGGGGGGGGGCATGTAATGTGTTCACCCCTTTTTTACATTTTATGGTAGGACGCTTGATAGGGTTTTATAGCAGTTTACCGAGGTAATCTAATTATAAAAACCACAGAGCGGTTTTGATGAACGTCAATCCAGCTTGCCATGCCATTTTACTGCCATGTTATTTAATCTAATATATGGAGATTTTTCGCTCACAAATGTCATCGTCGCAGTCGCCAAGGCAACCGACCAATCCGGGACAGTGATCGTCATCATGATTATCAGCATCATACAGAGTTTCCACGGCTGCCCGTATCATCCAATCACGTCGCTCCCATCCATAGGTAAATACCGTTTTTGCAAAACAATTTCGCGTCTGTCACTTCTCGTTGTCAGCAAAAATCAAAATAACTTTGCAATCTCTCTGGGGGGAACACAATCGGGAAATGTAAGGACTTAAATCCAAATTGTGCATATATATTGCACTAAACAAAACTGTTTTTTTTTTAAATGTAAAACTACAGTTGCAGATAAATAATTAAATTAATTTATTTTCAGTCGTAAACTTAATTTATTACCTAATATATATTTTGTGTTAAATTAATACATTTAAATAGACGTTAGTATAGAAAAATGTTACAATTATGAATTATATGTATTTGAAACAGATTACAGTATTTTTCTTGCACCTTTGTTTTGTTATTCAGGTTATTTTATTAAAGTGGTATATACATAATTGTAATTTTCTTTGGACAGGATTTTAAAACATGCAAAATAATGGACTGTTGTAAATTTGTGCATATAATTATTACAATTATTATACAACAGTTGTCATCCATTAAATAAGCGAACATAGAACCCAAAAGGCTAAAATTGCGCAACTTTTCTTGGTGTCAACAATACACTGTGTAATCAATTTGAACGATATCAATTCTGTCAATTAATATGTGGTATTTAAAGGTGAACTGACAGGGTCGACGATAATCTGTGCGTAAGTAGTGATTGTGTCCCTGATTACGATGGCACCATCG
>JAQIWR010000740.1:0-17615 GCA_034695945.1 Glomeris hexasticha
ATTCTACTGTAGACGAATTTTTTTCATTAAAAACAACACCTGTAAGACTGGCCCAAATTAGGGGGGCCCAATATAGGTGCATTACAAACATTTATTCTGACATTTTTTTACTCAACACCTCAGTAACATAGAATTTTTTTATATTACCACATCTTATAAAGGATGTTCCAAGGTATATATGGTACAATTTTGGAGACTGTTGCATTGTTCTAAGCTGAGAACATTCAAATTAAGCTGCTAACCTCCCCTTAACCGTCCCATTATAGGGACATCTACCTAATTAATGTCCTACAAACAGGACCTCAAAAGGCGCTACTGCATGAATAGGGACATCTCGCAGCTGAGGAATCAAAATGCCTAGTGGATTCCATGTCAAAAACATTGGCTGATGTCATCACACACAAGGGTGGTCCAACAAAATGTTAATTATTATAATACACGTACTTTATTGACACATTTTGCTCGTGTCCCATCACTTATGTTGAGCACTGCATGTACAGCATGTTTTTGCATGATTTTTTTGTGAACAATGATTTCGTTTTTTAAATAGTTTTGTTTCCCCCCGTTTTTCCCCAACTGTTACAAAAGTATTGTGTAATGCACGTACAAACTTGCAAGGAAAATTAACAAGTTTGAATAAACTAAAATAAGTCTGCATCCCCAATAGAGGTGACATTGCCAGGGATATAGTATCTCGACATTTCATATACTGTCTATATGGTGGAAAATTTGAATTTCTAATGGATAATGTCAAGAGTCTAATGTACAGCATGATCCATATTTTTATAAAACTATTTCAGAAAATCTGTTTAGGGTGTACACTTTTTTTGGTCTCTTGAGATTCCACCATAGACAAGTTTCAATGTTAAAGCAAAGTTAATAATGAGCCTGATTGCAATAATTTACTAATATCTCGTGAATTACTTTTATTGCAGTTGCCGTGTCGAACGGGCCCACAGACTTCACATTCCCGCCACAACTTGGAGCAAAACAAGAAATGCCTGATCAACATTAGCAAGTTTAAGTTTTCATTGGTCATCACTGGGCTGACAAAGATTCTTCACTCGGTCAATGATATGGTACGTGAACCAGCTCAACAAAGTTGCCGAATAAAGTTTCACATTTCACATTGAATTGACAGCGACCTCATGGATCGGACTTTGAGAAAAACTTCTATGACTCGGAGCTGATAATCTTGGATACCATAGAGAAATGTCTGAATGGTGTAAGTTTCTTGTCATTGGCAACTACTGTGTGTGTTATAAAATGTGGTGTTTATGTGTTTTTCTGGCTCGTCATGTGACAGGAGAACTTGGGACAGTCCAATTCGCAGCCTACTAAAGACACCACTCGAGTCGATGAAGCGAGCAATGTGAAACAGTTGCTCAGAGGAATATGTCAGGTTCGTCTAAACTGTTGTGTAATATGTACATAGAAACTAGTAAGGAAACAGATGATGAACTTGTTTAATTTCTTGTATAGTTTATTAGCTTGCCAAATGAGAATCCGATGGTCGTACAGCGGAAATCACTTGCCTCGAAAGTCCTTTTTGCACTAAGCCTAAACCATTTCAACGCAGTGTTCAACCGCATCTCTGCCAGGTAAATAACAACCTACACCTATTTCTAGAAAGTATATAACTGATAGAAACACGTCAATATCTTAATTCGAATTATACTTGATTATGCAGACTTCAGGAACTGTCGGCTTCCAGTGAAGAAAACCCTGATTATAGCGACATTGAGCTCATCCAACACATAAACGTAGATGTACACCGACTTGGCAGGCTTCTTAATGGTAACATCAAGACTTCCATTAATAAATACTGTAAAGGAACTGCTAATTACATCGTAATGTGATTGCAGAAAGTATTCAGAAGTTCCGGTGTCTGAAGAAAGGAGCGCATATTGTGCTCATAACGAGCCTTGAGAAGGTAAGAAATATGTGAAGCTGCACGAGATATTGGGCATTAGTAATATTTATGTGTAACTAGGCAATCTGGAATTGGATGGACACTTACCCACATGAATTTGCTGATTTGCAAAAGAAGCCAAATGAAGAGCTCGGAGGTTTGTTGCCAATTTAACCCGCGGTAATTTTCTCAGTGTTTGATGAAAAAAATGCCTTTTTTTTATTAGAATATTGCGAAAAGTTTTTCGAGTTGTTGGACAGCTTGGCGGAAAACAATAAACGGAAGGCAGTTGTTTGGCCTTTGCAAATCATGCTGCTTGTACTCTGTCCGGTAACTATTTAATCTTCGTACTTCATTGACCATTCATAAGTTGTAGCAAGATAATGATTTTTTAATTGTAACATTCTTGCAGAACATTCTGGATGAGATCGTCTTGCCATCTGAAGCTAACGCTTCAACTCTCGCCCGCCATTACAAAAAAGTGTGTTTTCTGCATTACAACTGTAATATACTACTTGACCATTTGATCTTGCTGTAACATACGAAACTTGTTTCCATAGAGGCAGTTTCTGGATAATATGAAGAAAGCTCTAACGCCGCACGGCAACAGCAAACAGGTGACTGAAGCGGCGGCCATCGCGTGCGTCCGACTCTGTAAGATGTCTACCTACGTGAGCAGTTTCGACATCCACAATGTGGTTTTTGTAATTGTTCATTCAGTAATGAACGACCTTAAGGTGAAAAACGTCTCTTAGTGGAAGTGTTGGTATTGCTCGTGAGATTTATGACAATGATGGTTTCTATTTCTGAATAGGTTTTGCTTTTCAATCCCAGCAAGCCATTTTCCCGTGGTCAAAACAGTGTAAATCAGGATATAGACTTGATGATCGACTGTTTTGTGTCATTCTTCCGAATCAACCCTTTGAGTGATGAGACCCTCAAGGTGTGCCTCAATCCAAACTCTGCATCTTTTTACCACTTTGTTCTTGTCTGCTCTCTGTACAGGTATGATTAAATCTTTTGCTTTTTGAAATGGTATGTGGCTCTAAAAGGAGAAACTTGATTGTAGAATAATTACTCAAATGCGACTGCCATGGTGGAAGCAGATAGATTTGATTTATTCGAAAGCTTCTGATCTTCGTGGTATGTTCACTGACACGTTAACCAAAGTTACACAAGGCTACATTAGCCACACTCCGCTCAAAATGATACAGGTGTGTATATGATTCGTGATATTTCATTTTAGTTCATGAATGGGCCGTGTTAAATTTTTGACTGTGTTCTGGCAGAGTTTGACGCTGAAGGAAAAGGTGACTACTCTGAAGTTCAAAGAAAAACCATCGGAAGAAGCTCCTAGTTACAAGAACCTTCTACTCTGGATGGTTCGACTGATCCACGCTGACCCAATGCTCATGCTGAATGTTCGTTTATATTTGATTGCAAGAATTAATGTTCAATTGCACAGTTCTAATCATTTTTCCCAAAATATATAGAATCAACAAAAGGCTGGTCATGAAGTGCAAAGCAGCACTTTAGAACTGATCAATGGTCTTGTGTCCCTTGTTCATCAACCATCAATGCCTGACGTTGCACAAGAAGCCATGGAAGCTCTTCTAGTGCTTCACCATCCGGAGAAGATCGAAATGTGGAATCCGGAAGCTCCGTTGAGCACTTTCTGGGATGTTAGGTATGGCAAGTGATTGGACCTATTGGATGGACCTATTGTTGTTTTACTAGTATTTATTTTGCTGATTATCTAGCTCCCAGGTGCTGTTCTCTATCAGCCAAAAACTCATTCAGCATCACATTGTTAATTACACGGAGATTTTGAAATGGTTGCGTGAAATACTGGTGTGCCGCAACACGTTCCTAATGCGGCACAGAGAATATGCCAATGTTGGAAGCAATGTGGCCATCTGTAAGCAAGCACACATAAAATTAGAGGTACTTTGCAGTGGAACGGACCACCGTATCATTGGATAAGTGACGTCTAATAGAGGTTCCACTTGCACATTTTAGGTTGTGTTCTTTATGTACCTGTGGAGCATTGAGATTGACGCGGTGCTGGTTGCCATGTCCTGCTTTTCTCTGCTCTGTGAAGAAGCAGATGCAAGATGTGGCGCAGATGAAGTGACTGCTACCAACTTGTTGCCGAATTACCACGTTTTTCAGGAACTCGCTGCTGCGAGCACAACTCTGACGACTGGTCAGTCAGCGTTTATTTTTACTAACAACACTAATAACTACATTGAAATATTGACCATTATCCTGTGTCACCTTGGGGTCATCGTCTCAAAAACTTGGTATAAAGGGCTAACTTGGGTGATTCTAAACTGAGTATAATGCTGTACATTTAAATTTTGGCGAGGTTTGTAAATATTTGATTCGTGGGTAAATTAAACAAAAACCTTGTACAGGTCGAGCTGCGCTGCAAAAACGAATAATGGCCCTACTGAGGAAGAATGAGCACTGCACTCATGGATGTTCCCAAGCATGGGAAGACACATTCATGAACTGGGAGGCTGCTACGAAGACCTTAGTTGGTTACCCTAAAGCAAAGCTTGAGGAAGGTCAGATATGCGAGAGTTTCCACTGGACTGTTGGCAAGAGAAGAGCATCCCATCAAAGCACGGAACATGAACTCGAAGTGAACATTCCTTTCAATATTGGTTTAATTCATATAATGCATAATATTGTAAGAGTTGTGTTTTTTTTCTTTACATAGGATCAAGTGAATGAATGGGCCAACATGACTGGTTTTCTTTGTGCACTTGGTGGCGTCTGCCTTCAGAAGAAATCACCCGCAAAGCAGGCAATCACCACGTCATCTTTAGGTCTGGAGACCGCCAGAAAAAGCAGCATGTTGCCTGGTGGTGGTCAAGATGTTCAGTATTGCCCCGTAACTCAGTAAGCCATTATACGAACGTGAACTGAAGATTGCTGGTTATTATTATTATGTCATTATTGCGGTGATGTCATTTTGATTTATGTTTTGATACGTCTTGCAGGTTTGTTGGGCAGTTGCTGCGGCTACTGGTGTGTACGAATGAAAAGTTTGGCACGCAGATTCAGAAACATGTCAAGGAGTTGGTGGCTCATGAGACAAGCCCAGCGCTGTATCCGATCCTCTTCGACCAGATCAAAGTGAACGTGGAGAAGTTTTTTGACTCGCAGGGGCAGGTGATGGTCAACGACAGCAACACGCAGTTCGTTGAACACATAATTTTCATCCTGAAAAACGTTCTGGAGAATACAACAGATCAGCCAGCAGAGCATCTGGGTGTCACGAGCATCGAGGGCCTCATGTTGGGAATTGTCAGGTACTTGGTTTTAATATTGAGTAACATTTTCACATATGAATTGAATTAC
Organism: Glomeris hexasticha; assembly: GCA_034695945.1. NCBI lineage: Eukaryota > Metazoa > Arthropoda > Diplopoda > Glomerida > Glomeridae > Glomeris > Glomeris hexasticha. Next base: position 5,282 of record JAQIWR010000740.1, read on the forward strand.
TAACCTCGTTTTTATCAGATACGTTCGACACTTGGACACTACTGTTCACGCGATCCACATAAAAACCAAGTTTTGTCAGCTGGTCGAAACGATGATGCAGCGCAGGGATGACTTAGCATTTCGCCAAGAGATGAAGTTCCGTAACAAGATGGTCGAATACCTCACCGATTGGGTAATGGGGAATTCGCACCAGATTGCTCCACCGTGTTCCGGAGATGTGAGCGCCATCACCAGGTGTTTATGAATTCTGGACTCTGTCATCAGTAAAATGTGACACAGCAGAACGTTATAATGTAATGGCTTTGTGGAGTAGGGATCTAGACCAAGCTTGCATGGAAGCTGTGGCGGCGTTGCTTCGTGGGTTGCCATTGCAGCCGGAGGAAAGTGACCGTGGTGATCTGATGGAGGCTAAATCTCAGCTTTTTCTCAAGTATGTATTATTTTTAGGCTGGGGTTGTACTTAAAATACATATGGACATTTTCGATTTTGTTCCTTTGCAGATACTTTACGTTGTTTATGAACCTCTTAAACGACTGCAGTGAAGCTCAAGAAGTTGAAAAGGAAGTATCCAGGCAGCGAGTGCATTCCAGCAAGCTGAGTACACTGCGCAATGCTACCATCCAAGCGATGTCCAACCTGTTAAGTGCCAACATTGACAGCGGTCTCATGCATTCCATTGGTCTCGGGTACCACAAGGACCTGCAGACAAGGGCTGCCTTTATGGAAGTCCTAACCAAGATCCTGCAACAAGGCACTGAATTCGACACGCTCGCGGAAACTGTCCTCGCTGACCGCTTCGAGCAACTGGTGCAGCTCGTCACCATGATCGGTGACAAGGGAGAACTGCCAATAGCCATGGCACTGGCAAGTGTGGTGATGACTCCCCAAATGGTATTGTCCTTCCTTGTGAGAATAAAACATGCATGTGAGATTGCTGTTTTCTTACGTGTTACTTCTGTTAATTTAGGACGAATTGGCACGTGTGTTTGTAACCCTGTTTGATGCGAAACATTTGTTGGCGCAACTCCTGTGGAATATGTTTTATAAGGAAGTTGAAGTGTCAGATTGCATGCAGACACTGTTCAGGGGGAACAGTCTCGGAAGCAAGATAATGGCCTTCTGCTTCAAGATCTACGGGGCAAGTTACTTGCACAATCTACTCGAACCTTTGATTAAACCCCTCGTGCAGCAGCCGACAATCAGCTACGAGGTTGACCCTGCTAGGTGAGTTTGTTTCTGTTGTAGTTTGTCGCTGGCATTAATGGTCTTCTACGTTTGTGTGTCGTAGGCTGGAACGAGGTGAGGACCTTGAGGAGAATCGACACAACTTGATGGAGCTGACACAACAAGTGTTCAATGCAATAATATCTTCAGCAGACAAGTTCCCATTACAGCTTCGTAGTATGTGTCATTGCCTGTATCAAGTGCTGAGCAAGAGATTCCCTCAAGTACCTCAGAACAATATCGGGGCAGTGGGAATGGTCATCTTTCTGCGATTCATTAATCCGGCCATTGGTATGCAACATCAGATTAGTCAGTGATCGACAAATACCAAATTATAAAAATAGTCATTGAAGCTTATAGACAAGTTTTGAGTTTCAAATTGCAAAAATCTTTCAATATTTTGGTATTGATATATTGATGCTGTTTTACATGTTTTCAGTGTCCCCGTTTGAGACAGGAATTGTAGACCAACAACCTTCTCATCAGATCAAACGAGGATTGATGCTCATGTCCAAGATCTTACAGAATATTGCCAATCACGTGGAGTTCAGCAAGGAGCAACACATGCTCTACTTCAATAACTTCTTGCGTACGAATTTCGAGTTGGGCCGCAAGTTCTTCATCCAGATTGCTTCAGACTGTGAGACGATGGATCAGGCCAGTCACAGCATGTCATTCATCAGTGATGCCAACGTTCTTGCTCTGCATCGGCTCCTTTGGAACCATCAGGAAAAGATCGGTGACTACTTGTCAAGCAGCAGGTTAGCTTAATTTCATCTCAGAATCGTCACATAATTTAGTTGTGCATGTTTGAGAAATGTTTGACATATTCAGGGACCACAAAGCGGTTGGAAGAAGGCCTTTTGACAAGATGGCAACTCTGCTAGCGTACTTGGGACCTCCTGAACACAAGCCGATCGATTCCCAGTGAGAATGAGTTGTGTGTATGGAAAGGCATGTTGGTGATGCAACTGAAAAACAGTATCAAAGTCTGGCAGTACTGTGCGTTATAAATGTTCATTCTATGCAAAGTTGTCACATCCAACAGAATTGCAGTCACACCTGGTGATATTAAATTTGGTACAGACCAACTGAAATTATTGAAACCCAATCTCTCTTAGATGGAGCAGTGTGGACATGACTAGCACCAAGTTCGAGGAAATAATGTCAAAACATAACATGCATGAAAAGGACGAGTTCAAATCGATTAAGAGTTTGAATATTTTCTACCAAGCGGGTACATCAAAAGGTGGCAACCCGGTTTTCTATTACATCGCAAGACGTTACAAGTATGTTACAATTACTAAAACAAACCTGTCATGCAGAAAATCCTGGAAGAAATCTAAATTTGAATGTATTCATTTTCAGAATATGTGAAACCAATGGCGATTTGCTCATATATCACGTTATCCTCACTTTGAAACCGTTCTGCAACAAACCATTTGAGCTTGTCGTGGACTTCACTCACACCTGTGCTGATAACAGATTGAGGGTACGATAGTGTTCTATGTATATTTTAATGTTGTTTTGCTTTGCATGCTTTGTATCAAATATAATCCTAATGCCACACTTTAAATTGTGGCATTTATGAGTGGGATTTAACTGCAATTATAAAACAAATTTTGTAACGTTCTGTGAAGTAAAGTTTACTGTATTCAAAAATAAATAAATTTGATGTTTTGATATAAATTACAATTGTATATTAACTATAAGTACTGTATTTTCCTGAACGTTAGTTTATTGTAATTGTATCGATCTGTATTCAATGTGCTTATAATATAACTGTTTTGAAATAGCTTCCAGTTTGTTGTTTTGCAATGTAACTGTGGAAATCCCAATGCAAAACAAATATTTTTTTTCGGATTTGATATCTATATGAAATAATATTTCAGACTGAATTTTTACAAAAGTGGTTCGTGGTGCTGCCGGAAGTTGCCTATGAGAAAATCCAGGCCGCGTACATCTACAATTGCAACTCGTGGGTTCGGGAATACACCAAGTATCACGATCGCATGTTAGCTCCGTTGAAGGTATTGTACAGTTCATTTTTTGTCATCAGGGAAAACTCGTTTATAACTGCACTAATTACGATTTTTAATGTTAACAGGGGAATCGTAAGCTCGTTTTTATCGATACACCAGCTAGACTGAATGACTTCATAGCCCCTGATCAACAAAAACTCCCCGGTGCTACTTTGTCGCTTGATGAAGACCTTAAAGTGTTCAACAACGCGCTGAAGCTGTCGCATAAAGATACTAAAGTAACGATTAAAGTTGGACCTAGTGCCATTCAAGTGACTTCTGCAGAGAAGACAAAAGTACTGAGCCATGCTGTGCTATTAAATGATGTATATTACGCGTCAGAGATAGAAGAGGTGCGACAGAATGTGACACTTTGAAACATTTGTTTTTGCTTTGTCTACAAATATTTTTGTCTTTACAGGTTTGTTTGGTTGATGATAACCAGTTCACGCTGACTATTTCTAATGAAAGCGGTCCACTGTCTTTCATACACAATGATTGTGACAGCATTGTGCAAGCCATCATACATATAAGGACACGATGGGAACTTTCCCAGCCGGTAGAGTTTCGAGTGATAGATCACATTTTGTATGAAATGTTGGCACTGATGTTACCAATTTGAATTGGCAGGATTCTGTGACCGTGCACCAGAAGATCAGGCCAAAGGATGTGCCAGGAACTTTATTAAACATGGCGTTGCTCAATTTAGGCAGTTCTGACCCAAACCTTCGAACCGCCGCGTACAATCTTCTATGCGCTCTTACAGACACCTTCAATCTGAAAATAGAAGGCCAGCTACTGGAAACATCTGGTTAGTTTAGACATTTAACTTTTTGCGATTAATTGTGACCACTAAACCCCGTGGAATTGACAGGTCTATGTATCCCATCAAATAATACAATTTTCATCAAGTCTGTAAGTGAGAAACTCGCAGCCAACGAGCCACATCTGACATTGGAGTTCCTTGAAGAGTGCATTGCAGGTTTCCGCGCTTCCAACATTGAGCTGAAACATCTCTGTTTGGAGTACATGACACCGTGGTTGCCAAACCTCACCCGGTGAGAAACGAAGGTCTTGATGTCAAGATAAGTCATGGTAAAGCGGCAATTTTATGATTCGCTGTTGTATGATATAGGTTCTGCAAACATTCGGATGAGCTGAAACGACAGAGGGTTGCCACCATTCTCGATAAACTAATTACGCTGACAATAGAGGAAGTTCAAGTAAGCACTCATTTTGACAAAAATATATTGACATCTGTCACACTGGAAGGGAAATTTATATAGTGCATTTGTCTGCTGCATTAAATAATAGATGTACCCATCTATTCAAGCGAAGATATGGGGCAACATCGGTCAAGTTTCCGATTTGATCGATACAGTTCTAGACAGTTTCATCAAGCGGAGTGTTACGGGTGGCCTTGGCTCGTCAAAAGCCGAGATCATGGCAGATACCGCAGTGGCTCTGGCATCCGCCAACGTGCAGCTTGTGGCCCGGAAGGTGCTCACGAGGGTGTGTCGTGTGATCGAGAAGACTTGCACGTCACCAACTCCATCCCTGGAGCAACATCTCATGTGGGATGATATAGCCATCCTGGCCAGATACTTATTGATGCTGTCTTTCAACAATTGCTTGGACGTGGCTAGTCACTTGCCATACCTGTTTCACATCGTGACGTTCCTTGTGTGCACCGGACCTGTTTCCCTGAGAGCATCCACTCATGGTTTGGTCATCAACATAATTCACTCACTGTGCACGTGCACGAAGCCAAAGTTTAACGGTACTGGAAATAATTATTGATATTGGATTTTTAGTTTGGTGTCCTTATACGAATGTATAATTCATCTTGTAGAGGACACGAAGAGGGTTCTGCGCCTCAGCCTTGATGAATTCTCTCTGCCAAAGTTCTACCTATTGTTTGGCATCAGTAAAGTGAAGTCTGCAGCTGTGACAGCCTTTCGGTCCAGCTACAGGCACGGTGATCGACACGCCGACCGAGCCTTCTGCGCTGCACCGGACCAGGAAAAGATGACACTAGCCTCACTGGAGGCAATAACTGATGCACTCTTGGAAATCATGGAGGTTGTATTAGTCTTTTGTAGTTGTTATGTAAATTAGGGGAACACTGTGTGAGTGTTTTCTTTATAGGCCTGCATGCGAGACATCCCAGAGTGTGACTGGCTTCATCAGTGGACACATTTGTCAAGGAGTTTCGCTTTCAGGTACAACCCCGCACTTCAGCCAAGAGCTCTCATTGTTTTCGGGTGCATCAGCAAAACGATCACTGATCAGGAAGTAAAGCAGCTGCTCAGAATTCTAGTCAAGGTTTGAACTTTGGAAATGTATAACCGAATTGCTGTGAGAAACATGTAATCACGTGTGAATTTGATACGCAGGCTCTTGAATCGTGCAATGATATCATTCTCATAGATGCCATCGTAATGTGCTTGACAAGGCTACAACCATTATTGAGACCCGTAAGTGTTGCCAATGCATTTCAACTGCTTGATTTTAGTTTTATGGAAATTGTTTTGTGTCCAAGGAATCGCCCATTCACCGAGCGCTATTTTGGGTGGCCATCTCGGTGCTTCAGCTCGATGAAGTCAGTCTCTATGCGTCTGGGTTGGCACTCCTGGAGCAAAATTTGCATACGTTAGACTCCCAGGGCACTTTCGAGGACCAGGTTGGAACAGTTGTTGTTGCATTGTTCATAGGCTAATTAAAAAAAACTGACATGTGATTGTGTTTTCAGACGCTGGAGAGCGTGATGATGTCCACTCGTGACCGTCTGGAATGGCACTTCAAGCAGCTTGACCACGCAGTTGGACTGAGTTTCCGGGCAAGCTTCCACTTCGCTTTGGTGGGTCATCTGCTCAAGGGTTTCCGTCACCCAACTCCCACCACAGTGTCCCGCACCGCTCGAGTCCTCAACATGCTGCTAGCTATCGTTGCTAAGCCACACAAGCGTGACAAGTTCGAGGTGACGAACGACAGCGTGGCCTACCTCGCGGCACTGGTGTCAGTCTCGGAAGAAGTTCGCAGCCGATGTCATCTGAAACATCACGTGGCCAGGTCCATGTCCGACCTCGGCTCGCTGGAGAGTTTCCCCGTCAGCGTTCACCTTCACGCTTCGGCCCACGGCTCCGTATCCCCAGGTAACGCACCGTACCCGGCTTCCAATTCCAGTGGCTCCGGGGTTTGCTCTGGGATACCTACTGGGAACAATCAAGGGCAAAGTGCCCCTCAAGGTTTGGCAGCCATTGCAGCGGGAACGGAGCCCGCAGCAGCTCCTACACCGACTAATCGGCGTCAGAAAAGCTGGGATCTTCTAGATCAGTCGGCATTAGCGCAAGCTCGGTGCCAGAAGAAAGCTCAGGGGCAGCATTGCAAGGACTCGAAGACGTGGAGAAGTTTGGACTTGGATCCGTTGAACTCGAGGCCGTTGTTCAAGACGCAGAGGAGCAGTTCGATGCCGACGCCAAAGATGGTGAAGAATGCAGAAGCGACTGGATGTTCTTCGTCTTCTACGTCTTCTTCGTCGTCATCTGGGAACAATTCGTCTTCGTCGAAAGGACAAGCAGGTGTGGCCACGCCACCTGGTCACGTACAAGTGACATCGGATAAGAACAGAAGTACGAGAGTGTCCGTGTCCAATGAAAACAATGTGCTGCTCGATCCTGAGGTGATCACGGACTTTCCCATCCAAGCTCTTGTGCTTACTGTGCTGGTGAGTGCATTTACATTTTCAAATCATGTGCTTTTTTACACCACGCATATTTCACACTAATATGTTGAGGTTTTTCACAGGCAACTCTTGTTCGCAACTCGATCGATGAAAACGAGATGCGAATACTGTGGGAATACCTTGCCGAAGCTTCCGTCGTTTTCCCAAGAGTTTTTCCAGTCATGTAAGTAAACCAATGTTGAATCCCTAACTAGACCCAGCTATTAATTAATATTACTTTTGCCAAAACAGTCACAGCCTATTGGATGCAAAAATCACCAGCGCTCTGACGTTGTGCCACGATCACGTGATCCTGTTGGCAGTTCAAAGCATCATTCACAATATGATTGCCTGTGAGGAGACAAATCAACAACAACTTCACTGCCTACAAAGTAAAGCGTAGTTTCTTTTAGTCAACAAACCACTTTGCAGATGTTACAATGCTCCAATGATATTGTGTGTTTTTTTTATTCTAGGCTTTGGCTTTGGTGGCTTGTGGAGGTTCGCTGGTCTATTCAATAGGGTGTGTATTTTCTTGCTGTATAAATAATGGAATATTGTGGAATTTTGTAAATATAATATGCTTCTATATGGTTGATGATAGACTACATCAAACCCGGACAATGCTGAACTGTTCGTTAACTGTTTGGAGGCAATGGTGGAAACGTGTTTGCCGGGTGACGATGGTGAAGTTGAGTTGAGTCAGTATCCCAGCACGCTGTCCATCTCGTCAACGATGAATCTGTCCAGTTCACTGTCCAGCTTAACTCTTGGGTCGCCAACTGAGCGAGACTTGGTCATGGACTACAGCATGTGCGAACGAGACGCTGCGCGCATACGGCACGGTTCCGCTAAACAGGTTTGGTCAAATGCTGTTTTCGAAAAACAAATGGATGTGAAAATTTAAACTGAGTCAAGCTTGATTGCAGTTCGATTTGTTTCAGGTACGTTGGATGGCATCTCCTGAAGGTACAATGTCCCAAGAGCCCACATGACGCGGCCGGTCACTCGACAGAGCATCACCGAAGCGCGGTCAAATTCATTGAGGTACCGATTAGACTGTGACGAAGATACGGTAAGTCAAACGTCGTCCTCTCCCATCAGTTCCATGGGCTCACATCGTCAATTGGATGTTGGTACAAGTATTGGTGTCAGTTGTGAATTTCTATCCATCCCTTCACCCCCTCGTCTCGATTGCCGAGCCGATAAGCCGATACAATGGCATCTATCTATGTCCAATCGGTAAATAGAAGTTAGAGAATTCCATGTATAATAATATTTGAACGGACGAGGAATTGTGAAATGGGATTTGGCTGCATTTTCCAAAAGGGAAAAAAAACTAAGATACGAGTTTTCCAATGTTGCCGCTTGAACGCGAGGAAATGTGTATTTTGAGAATGGTTTATTTTCAATGGTTGGACATTGCTTGAATGGAGAAAAGTTAAATTTATTTCCTGAGTGTTCAAAAAAATGCATTTTGATCTTGGGCAAAGGTGTAAATAAGAGTGTATTTTTGGATGAGAATTTTGCTAAAGGATGTGGCAGGAGTATAACTTCAGTTGGGCAGTTGAAGAAATGTTGCCGCCAGATAAAGATACAAAATTTTGTTTACATTTTCAGATCACATTCTCACATCATATTAATATCATTACGTTTGTTTGCGTAAATCTGGTAAACAATTTTTTGAATAATGGCGAACCATTTACGTTTCAAACCAACAATTTTGCTATTTTGGTTTTTATATATCCTTCCTGATTTTTGCACTGTTTTATCACATCAAAAACTGATTGTGTACAAAAAGATTATAACAACTTGTTGATGGCATTAATAATATTCTGTTACTGGGGTTGCAAAGAATACAGACAGATGTGTTATTTTGTGTTTGGCATTTTTGATATCACAGGCTGTGGTTTTGTTTCCACGCGTCATTGTTCTCGTATGCATTTTGTTACGATACGTAAACCCCTTTTCCCCGGCCTCCATCCATGTGTAGATATCACTCTTGATTAACATCGCTATTTGTAAGTTCACAAGTTGTAATTTCTCGTTATATTTTAAATGCATCTCGGCTGTAAAAAGTATTGCTTCCCTGCACCAAGATTGTTTGCATCGCATTTCAACTGTAAGAAACAATATTCCAGTTAATTGTACAACACTATATAAAAATAGGCATTGATTACAGTGATCTGTTACGTTTCATTGTACTATTATTAACGACATGGTGTTCATTGTAATTAAATTATTACACGTCACCGTTTCAAATGAATCCTCTATTGGCCGAGAAATGATTACGCGGTGGATTGGCGTCATTGGTGGTTAGAAATAATGTTGTTGTCCACTGAACACTGCTCAATAGCATACATTTAAGACTGTTATCTTACTACAAGAAAATATTGATTTTATTTAATATAATTCACGGCAACAAGCTTCTTCAAATTCAAATACAAAACATGATAAAGTAAGCGGAAAGTTTCCTATCACAGCAAACATGAGTATTACACCTTTTGACGTCAGTTAGTTATTTTGTATGTCCATCAAAGGTATTCCAGAAGTCCTTGATTTACGCTGATGTCGAAAACCAACTTTTGCCATCCACGGAAACTGTTGCGGTCTTCTTACACGCTCATCTTCGTAATAAGTGGGGCTATCCAACTGTTGCAAGTTCAATTGAGGATGATCATCTGCCCATGATTGTATCTCAGGCTGTGGATGACCAACAGGAAGAACAAGTGCAGATGTGGCCTGATTCCGATGAAGAACCAATTTTCCCATGGTCGCTTGCTGCAGTTGCGGCATCGAACTAGAATCGTACATATGTGGCTTTAACTTCAATCTACCCGTTTGTATATCTTCAGCAGGGGCATGAGTATCCTTTGGACGAGTGGATGGTGGTTTGGGCAAGTGCTTTGGGAAAACTGGCAACGGAGGAGGCGAAGGTCTTTTTCTTGCGGCAAGTTTCAAGTTGAGCAGAGAACGGAACGGTCTATCATCGTGCGGTAATAATAGCCGCGTGCCGCTGATTACGTTAGGTTGGCTGGATGATATTCCCTTGTCCATAGGAGTATATATGATGTCGTACTCGTTTTCATCTGGCACTTGTTGGGCACCTCTTGGCGGACTTTGTTCAAAGTGGACCAACGGTGGCGGAAAGCTAGGCATCTTTGGCGCGTTAGTGCTGCGGATAGTTTCCGAAGGAAGTGGACTGAGATCTGTTGGTAAATAATCTTAAATAATGGTGTCAGAAATATACTTTAATTCTGGAAAGATCACACAGTGAAACACTTACAGGAGGCATCGGAATCTGGTTCGGGAAACTTGATGGATGTATGAATACTCCATTCGCTTCCATCGGTTGAAATATCTTGGCAATGACTTCTGCGGTTCAACCGAAATGGACAACAAGATGGATGGTGACCGTTGTCCTGGTGCTTTCTGTAATTCTTCATACTGGAGGAAAAGAAATGTAAGTATACACAACTTATTTTACATTTTGCTGCAAAAAGCTCGCTTACCAACAGTAACAGACAAGGATGAATACCACTATACCGATGAAAACTAACAGCAGAACGAGGCTTTTAAACATGAACCAAATATCTTTCACTGTTCAGAGAAAAATTTGGAAATAACAGTGCATAATATTAGTTTCAATTAGCGTTGGTTTTGAATTGTGTAAGTACATATAAAACAGCATTATTTTTTGTTGTACGTTGTTATTGCCTTGTCATTTCAACTTGATTGGTCGCAACTAAACCTTACCATCCTTACCATTATGATCATCAATGGCTTTAACTTGAATGTTAAAACCCAGCTTTCTCGAGTGGACATCGGGAATGAGATGACCGCTGTGCAGCGTGACTATCACTGAATTACTAAAAGACTTGTAACTTCTCTGAAAGGATTGGTCGTCAGAAGGGCACAATCGGGCAACATCACCATCCTCGTATTCAACACCATTTAAGTCCACATAATGATTGCACGAGTCTGGTTTTCCGGGAAGTTTCCAAACAACTACATCGAATTGTATCACAGTGTCTTCGGGGGATTGAATTGTCCACTGACATGTTACCAAGTACAAATATTGGTCTGGATATCCAGGTGATGCAATGTAAGTTGTTTGTCCAATTTCCAGTTGCACTGTGTGAATGCAATCTATCAGAAAGAAAGAAAAATGAATTATTTACGGGTTTTCATCTATTGAATATTAAAGTTCACTTGATGTGATTATATGCAAAACGTTTCTATGAAAACTTTTAATTATTTTGAATGTAATATAATGTTTAGTTTTGTTTTAAATATATACTGCTTTTAAATATCTGTTGTCAAGTAATGTGCTTCATTAATTACAAATCTTTTTTGGGTTTTTTGTTGTGTATATACTTTTTTAAAATTCAGTGACAGAAAGTACTCACCGCCACAAGAAACTGATAAATAAGTGAAACAACTTTTTGTTAAAGCGACACTTTTCCATGTGCATTGATCCAAAGATTGTTCATTTCCCAGACAATGTCCATTCAAGATGAACGAAGAGTTTCGGCTAACGTGGGACGCTTTAGTTCTGCCCAATCTCGTGAAGGTGGCTTCTCCTTGATGCCTGCACGTGACGTAAGCGAAGGCCAACCAATCGGAACGCCAGGATTCTCGCGCCGAAACGCAGATCCTATGGAAGGCGGCCGACAACGACGGCAGCTGAATTTCGACCAGCGGCCCTTCATCCGTCGCCGAAAATCGCAAGGACATCTCTCGAACTATCAAGTAAGAGACGTAATGTTTCGTAATCGTTACTGTATATTTGAATGCCGGGTGAAGTAAAGAAGGAAGATGTTTATTACTTGCTTGAGAAACGCCGTCACTGGCAGTACAAAGAACTGCGGTAAACAGTAGGGTTATGGCGTACCGGAAAACGACCTGAATACAATGATACAACGATAATAACACGAATATTAAATATTATAAAAGTAGGGGTAAATTAATTTGAGCAATTATTAACTCACGTTGGATGAAAACGATGCCGTCATTTCAGTATGTGCAGTGTTTTGCGATCAGTGTTGATGTGAAGGTCCGAGCACGTGGTCTGATGCATTGCTGGATCATAGTCAACAAAGCCGGCCACGAGGTGGCGCTGTCCTACGCGGGAGACGCGATGTATGTAAAAACTTCGTTCTGTTGATTCAGGCTCGTCCAAGAATCAGGCAACACAAACGATATCTGCTGCTTTATGGCGTCTGTTTCGATGATCGATTGCTGAAGGATTGTTGGGAGATTACAGAGATTTACATCAATAGGGAAGTAGACACGTTAACTCCGGTTCGATTCCCCATAGGACTTTTGCGCCCCCTGTTAGCCGAAATGTGCACTTTGTGCCTA
>JAQIWR010000741.1:0-17611 GCA_034695945.1 Glomeris hexasticha
AAGCTGGGACCCTCCTGAACAATGGACTCCATTCCACCCCCTTTCCCCTCCAGAGCTGAGTTTAGGGAAGGAGAGGTTTACGAAGAAGCTAACAATGTCGAAGCTATACTCACGAATAAGCTAACAATGTCGAAGCTATATACTCATGACGTTGCGCAGATGTAATACCAAGAAGCTACACTTGGACGAAACTCTACCAGTGCGAAGTTATACGCACGTGGATGCTATAATTAAGCCCAGACGAAGTTCTGAAAATATGAATTTATTCAGGCGCCCCAACACACGTACATAATAAAATGTGCATATGTACAAAATCTACATATATTTTAGCTCCTCCACTTATCACCATGCTGAACAAGTTAGTGCGCTTCCATTGGTGCATCGAGTATGAAGTTTCCGGGTATCCACTGCCCAACAGGACCTGGTTCCTCAACATGGACCAGATATTTCCTGAATCAGCTGATCTGCAAGAAACTATCGGTTTGAATTCCGTGTTCGGCTGCCTTGTCGTGACAACGGCAAGTTCGAAAGAACACGAAGGTAACTACACGTTGGTCGCGTCTAACGAATGGGGCATTGCAAGAAGATCAGTTATCACAAAGTTCTACGAAGGTAAATGACATTGTTTCTTGTTTTGGAAGAGGAAGTCCTCCAAATGTGATATCAACTTATATTAATTTCCAAAAAGGGGATGCTTTCCCAACGGTGTCTGACTTAAGACCGAAACAAGGTGCAGTCCGGCCGGTGTTTTCAACGACAGCTAATGTTTCTGTTGGAAGTAGACACAACTCAACTGATGTCTTTGAAGAAGGTCATCCTGTAAGTATAATATACTACTTCGATCCACATGATCAACGTAACCATCTATATCCTGCGTTATTACTTAGGTTGCGATGATCGCTTCGCTCATCACGTGTGTCTTCCTCATGCTTGCTGCTCTTGGTTTTGGCTGTTTCCGTTGGAAAACCTATAAATCCATTCCAAATCTAAGGTCAACAGGATCTAACGAGTTTCCAAGAGAGTTGTGTAAGTGGACTTCATCTTCGGTGTCTCGCGCCAAGTTGATATCAAAATAATTTCATCTGCGTGGTCCCCATCTGCGCGTAGGTGTTCCAAGATTGTGGAACAGGAGGTTACCAGTGGAAGATGGTAAAGGAAGGACAGTGTTGCCAAGGGATAACACCACAGCCAGTATGGTTCACATGATTGATAATCCAAACTACCTTCGCAAGATGAATGTCATACCCGATGGTAAATTGGTTGAATGGAAATAGTTGAATTAAGAAATAATAGGAACTGAAGTGAATATCATGATGGTAATTGCAGTTGTTGTCAACATCCCAAAGGATAAAATTCACTTTTTGAAGGAATTGGGTGAAGGAGCATTCGGTCGCGTGTTCCTCGGAGAAATGAAAGACGTAACCGGAGGATCAGATACGACAATATTAGTAGCTGTGAGTATCCTCAACTGTCTTATTATATTAATAAAATCCCATTAAGAATATGTAAAATGAATTACAAAATTTGTTGTTAAGATCAAAACCCTCAAGACGAATGGTGCCGACGATGTCCGTAAAGATTTGGAGCGTGAAGCCGAGCTTCTAACCAACATGAATCACGAAAACATTGTTAAGTTTTACGGTGTTAGCATCGATGAAGACCCAATGTTGATGGTTTTCGAATATATGGACAACGGTGACCTTAACAATTTCTTGCGGTGAGGTTTAACAAAATTCACGCGTATCGTGCCCGGTATTCTGATTTGTTTGACGAATATTCCAGGTGCCATGGACCGGAAAACAACAAATTCATGACTAGTGAAGACATCAGTTGTATTGATCATCCTCTGTCCATCATAGACTTATTGAACATCTCAACACAAATAGCAGCCGGAATGGAGTATTTGGCATCGCAGCATTTTGTTCACCGCGATTTAGCAACTCGCAATTGTCTTGTGCACAATGGCGAAAGGATCATTGTGAAGATTGGCGATTTTGGCATGTCACGTGATGTGTATAGCACAGATTATTACAGAGTACATTTTCCACTTCACTGTACCATATATGAAATTGCACATTGTCCCATTTATTTATTAGATTTATTACGCGTTCACAGGTCGGTGGACAAGCAATGCTTCCCGTTAGATGGATGCCACCGGAAAGTCTGTTATACCGCAAATTCACCATCGAATCCGATGTCTGGAGTTACGGCGTAGTCTTGTGGGAAATCTTCTCGTATGGCAAACAGCCTTGGTATCACCTCACAAATCACGGAGTAAGATGACCATTTCTATTCAAGCTCTTTCCACCGTTTATAACGAATTCGAGGGGACGTATATCACGCCATGTATTTTTCAAGAGACCGAAAGTTTTCGGTTGAATATCTCCAGAGATATTTATATGTCTACCTAGAAGTATACCGGCGGCAATGTAATGCTGAAATTTTCCAATTAGAGGATTAGCTAAATGCTCTATTGTCCAATTCGGTTTTAATTGGCCACCCATATTCAAGGAGCCAGCGTTCTGTCACGGCTAATTGGCGAATAATGGAGCACTTATCTAATCCTTCATTGGAAAAGCTCAGTTTCATTGCTGCCGCATTATACTCGCACTGCCTCCATTGTTCCAAGTCAATTAAACAATTACCTTAAACACTCTATTGTTTGTTTACCGAACATGAAGGGTGCAAACCGGATTTATGGCGTCAATTCTTCCAACAAAAACCACTTTCTCGGGCAAGTGCAAATAATGAACAATAGAGCGTTTAAGATAATTGTTTAATTGACTTGGAGCAGTGCCAGTATACCATGTATTCTTGGCAACAGTAATACAGTCATACCTCCTTATTTCAACGAAACTGAGGGGACAGTACAATTTCTTCTCTATATCGTTGTTTTGTTATACAGAATAGTAACCATTTTCATGCAATTTTTCTGCATAATCAAGTGTGATATTGACCTCAAATTTCGCAGTTAAAGAACATTTTTAAATGTTGGTGTACAAAAATTACTTCTTTACAAAGGAAAATTTGTCACAAAGAATTTGTTTTATAGTACCAATTTAACATGGTGGCCAACCAAATTCTTTCAAAAATTCGTTAGTGAACATTTCTTTAAAAGGTTTGTTAGAATTTACAACTGTTGTTTGCATCTTATATATTCCTTACAAATGAAGTTATTTCAATTAAGTATAGTTGCAATAAATAAGTGTTTTATCCTAAATTGTACTATTTTTATTGTGTATGCAGGTTATCCAGCAGATTGCCGAAGGCAGTTTACTAGACCGTCCTCCGAATTGCCACGATGACGTGTACAGCCTCATGTTATCTTGTTGGCGAAGCCAACCCAGCGAAAGAATAACCATGCGGGAAATGCATTCTATCCTCAGCCAGCTTGTCACAAACTTTCCACAATACCTCGACCTTGTAGAGTGACTTAACCTGGAAAACTTCATCGCATTTCCAATCGTACTATACCCGAAACCATTGTCTACAAGTGACAATTAACTTGCATGTGTTCTTACATCGCCATATTGCTCATGTCGTTTCTATTCTTGTGTTACAAAAATGTACAAATGAAAGCCTATCACTCTTGCAACCCTTTCCTTTATTCTCACTCGTACGACAAGAGCATCTCTTATTTAGATCTGCTTGTACCGGTCGACGATCTAGATTCGCGCAGCGACGCCGTACTTCTTCTACGCGCCAACTCCCTCTTCCTTATTTTCGCTTCCTTCGCTCTCTTTGCCAACAATCTCGCGTAGTCCGCCGCGTCTTCCTTCCTCTTCTGCGCGCGCTTACGCTTGATCGCGAAGCGATGTCTCTTACGGGCCAATGTTTGCGGCGTGATCAATCTCTGGATTTTAGGTGCTTTTGTTTTCGGTTTCTTACCTGAAAACATCAGCAATATTTTGAGTTTATCCGGTGGAAAACAGCCGACTGTATGTAGTTATTGTTCGATACGTACCTTCCTTGGCAGGCAGCGGTCTCCTGATGACGTATCTACGTACGTCATCTTCCTTGCTAAGATTGAATAGCTTTCGGATCTTGCTAGCGCGCTTTGGACCGAGACGGCGTGGAACGGTTGTATCGGTCAAACCGGGGATTTCTTGCCCACCTGTATTGAAATTGCATATGAATATGGTGAATTTTACACGGCTAGGTTTGACGGGAACCTTTTTTCATGATGACCAAACTGAGCACGCTCAGATTGGCATCGACGATGCAACCGCGGACAGATTTTCGTTTCCTTTCGCCGGTACGTCGCGGACGGTAACACGAATGGCCCTTGGACAAGAGTAGCCTGACACGCCCTGTTGTAAGCACACCCTGTTTCATTGGGAAACCTTGCTTGTCATTCCCTCCACTGATGCGAACTATGTAACCCTGGTAAGAATTTTCAAAATTTAGGGTTATTTTTATATTTTTATTATCATAAAACCATTGTAATTTGTAGCACGTATAAAATTGAACTTTTCATTCATAAAAATACACAAAACTAATTTTATAATACAAACTACATTAAATTTATGAAAGTGATATTATGAACAAAATCTAAAATTACATAGGTGAAAATATTAGAGGCCTCCCAGGTGAAACATTTGTGCACAATTGTGTACAAATTTCATTCCATTTTGAGCACAAGATTAAACCCTTTTTGTGCACAACTGTTTCAAAATAACAACCCCAAAACTTGAAACCTCCTTGAAAAATGTCATTCTATTTTATGCACCAAATTGAACACTTTTTGTGCACAAATTTTATTCTATTGTGCAAAATTGAACACTTTTTGTGCACAAATTTTATTCTATTGTGCAAAATTAAGCACTTTTTATGCACAAAATATTGTGTCAAATTGTAAATAATTGTGCACACACTTTTCTCAAACAAATAAGTTCTATTTAACAGAAATCATAGAAAATTAAATATTTTAAAGATGTTTTTAGGCAATTAAAGGCATTAAATGGCATACACCACACTGGTTTTTATTTGTTTTTTGCCTGTGAACATATAAAAACAACAAGCATAAAATTATTGAATTGACAACATTGAATAATCAACACAAATAATGAAATATTATGCAAGATTATGCATATACCTTCCATTCGTCTCCAAGAGCATCAGCTTCAACTTCAGTTCCCATTCGTTTGTCATAGAAAATACGCAATTTCTTCTCATCTTCGACATCGATTAGTTTTTGGCAACCCGTTGCCGGGTACGAGATGTTCAACTGCGAGAAAAATGTTAAAAAACACATGTGAAAACGTATTTTCAATCCGATCCATCCGCAAGTTTCTCTCGCCATCCGAAGCTTATTGAACGAGAATTACATGCATCGAGACATAACATCGTGTTATTTCACTACATTTTTCATGAAAATATAAGAAACGCGGAGATATAAGCAATATTTGAGCTCACCTTCATGGCGACAAATGAGCTCCAAATCTCATACCACGAAGAAAGGAAGTGGAATCAGCGCGCATGCGCAAAGCACGTCAATACCGGTACGGTTCAATCGGTACGAGTATCGGTCGGTATCGGTACGTATCGCCTGGTATCGATACGTACCGGTTCCGACCGCGAATTGCAAGAAGCAAGAATGAAGAATGTCGCTTCGTGATCAGACCTTGAATGTAGTTTGAAGACGAATGACAGGCATACGTAGTTTTACATCTTCATTTTTGAGGTGTTCATCTTGGAAAGACATGCCAAAAAAATCGCGAAAAGATCAAACTGCTAGCAAAGTAAGCGATGGCGATAAAAACCGAATCGGGACAGTTGCATTGGCAACAATCTTGCACGGAAACTGTAGACGTGCAATAAGTTGCACTGCAACTAATTGCAATTGTATGAGACCCATGACGTCATCTTGCAGCGCAACATCGCAATGCGCAATAAACTTGCGTGAAACGTCCTATAGTCAATTTCTGAAGTTCAATTTCGTTTTTATTTTAGATTCCGAACACTACAAGAAATATACAAGAACCTGTTTATTGTGATCCTGTGAGTGGTGTTACTATTGTACAGATTCACGCAAAACCAGGTGCAAAATCAAGCGCCATTACGGGTAATTTGTAAATTATTATCCGAATTTCAAGTTTGAAATTAGATAAATTAGATTTTCTATTGAATGATAATTGTAGGAATAAGCGAAGAAGGAATTTGCGTTCAAATTGCTGCTGCACCAGTGGATGGTGAAGCAAATGTGGAGCTAATTCGATTTTTAGCTGAAGTTTTGAACGTTAGAAAAGGCAGTTTGTCTCTGGATAAAGTAATTATAGGGCCTATATGTGACAAAAATATATATTTTTAATTTTGAGAATTATTTAAATCGCTGACAATTTTTTTACTTTATTTTGTAGGGAAATCGAAGCAGATCTAAACTGGTTGCAATCAATGTGGATGGCTTTTCACCAGATATTGTTCTTAGCAAAATCAAACAAGAAATACAAGAAAAATAAATTTATTTTTAATATATTCAAAATAAAATATAATTAATTGTGAATTAATTAAACCAATTATAATATTGAACAGTTGTCGGGTTTCATACATAGTGTGAATGTCTTGAAATTAAAGTTTATTTATAAATAAATCCAGCCGAATAAAAATATTTTCTAATCAGTGGTGGTAAAAAAAACAATAATTCAGACAGCTATATTTATTAAATGACCTTTGAACCACTGTCACGTCTACACGTGCAGGCTACACAAATTAAATTGCATCATGTTGGGAAGTTTCCTTGTTTTTCTAGTCTAGTGGTCAAAGTGTAAATGTATCAGACTGGTCAGTCACTATGCAAATTTTCCCCCTAAATTCTCAGAATAATGTTTGCATATTTTTTCCCCTGTCGACTTTCGATTGGGGGATACAATTGGACTGTTGGACCAGTCACTGGTCACGTGACTTGTAGTTCACTTATAAATAGCTATAGTTTTCCACGTTGCAAGTCATTCCTGTCTTCAGACATCAGCAAGTGAAGTTCTCTGTTTGATCAAGAGTGGTTGGGTAAATATTTTATTTATTTTTGTCTTAAATTGTTTGGGTTTTTGTGTGTCTACTTATTTATGTTTGTTTCATTCTTTACTCTTTAAGATATATGTATAGATCTGCAATGGAGAATAAACAAGAACAGCAAGATGTTACTATTACATGTGACTTTGGAAAGAAAATTTGGGCTTTACCCTTAGTCCGCAGTGCAGCTGGTTTGGCACTTTCCATGTATTCCCGTGCTAAGGATTACAACTCGGTGTCAAAAACTACTTTTGATAAAGCTGAAAAGACCATTACTACTGTTGCTACTTTTGCTAAACCTCTTCTGGTTAAGATTGAAGCCCCATGTAATTTTTTAAAAATAATTTTTCATTTTTGATTATAATCTTCAAATTATCATTTTAATATTTTTTGTTCAATTCTAGTAATTGTTGCTAACCAAGTTGCTTGTATTGCACTGGCCAAACTTGAAGAAAAAGTTCCTGCCATTGCAATGACTCCTGAAGATGTAAGTTGATATTTAAAAAAAGTCGGCCATCTTGTTTTATTTCAATTTAAAATGTAGATACTTAAATTGGATAAATATTTTAAATTCTTTTCCAGATTGAAGCAAAGGCTAAACAAATGTGGAATGATGCTGTTAAACCTGCTCGTGATGCTCTTGTCTATGGCACTGAAAAAATCGACTCTGCCAAGGTCTATGGAATAACAAAAGCAAAGGAAGTATTTGAAACCCCTGTTGGAAAGAAAGTTGTCGGATCTTTGGATGAGATTCTGGTCTGGGCTGATGAACATTTGGATGCAGCATTGCCTCCTTCTTCTGAATCTGAGGGTGAAACCAAACCACTGACTGGTGATGTTGTCACAAAAGCGACTACCTTGTCGGTGAAGGTTTCCCGAAGACTTCGCAAACGCGCCGATGACCGTGTCGCCGCCGCCAAAGCCTACATCATCGATACCTACACTAAATCTAATGTTCATATCCAAATCCAAGCTGTTAAAAAACAAATTGATGCCACTAAATTGGCAATTGTAACCAAAACTTCTCAAATTATGGCGATTCCAGCTCAACTCAAGGTAATATTCAACATGATTTTTGAATGACCCCCTTGTACAACTTTCGTTCTCATTTTTAGGAACGAGCTGATAAGTTATCTGAGAGATTTCAAGCTACTCAACTTTCCAAACGACTCGCTACTGTTGTAACTTCAACGAAATCTTACGCGGACAAGCTCTACGCTCCAATCGGTGAAGCCAAAACCTTGGGTGAAGTCTCCAATGCTGTGCTAAAAAATATTTCAACTGTTGCTGCTGATTTGAAGGTGGCAACCAGGAATGCCATTCAACATCTGAGGGCTTCTGCTGAATCTACCGAGCCTTCTGATGCTTCTCAAAATTCCCAATATTAAATGTATTACATGAACCCTTAATTTTTAAGCTTACTAATAATTCCCTATAAAATAGGATTAGCTTTTATAACCCTTGAAATAATTGTTCATGTTCAGAGTACGTAATTAATATAATAAATGGCTATTCGTACAAATTTGTTTCTTCATAGTTGCAATGTTTTATTACCGAAAGAATGGCTTTGAAACTAATCTTCAAAACTGAATGAATATCTTAGTAAAATGGGTCTAAACGGATTGATGGGCAAAAGCTTTAAAAATACATTTTACGATTTTTTTACATTTATACCATTATTCATGTACTTCAGCAAAATTCAAGTTGGGAGTGAAGTTGAAATCGAATTAAAGTTGAAATCGAATTAAAGTTGAAATCGAATTAAAGTTGAAATCGAATTAAAGTTGAAATCGAATTATAGTTGAAATCGAATTATAGTTGAAATCGAATTAAAGTTGAAATCTAAGTTTAAAGAAATCTATTTTTAAAGAAATCTAATTTTAAAGAAATCAAATAAAAAAAATAAGATTAAAGGAAAATTAAAATAAACGGTTTGCTGAAGTAAAGTTCACTGTAAAAGGAAATTTCCTTGTATTTCAAAGGTGAAATTATATTTATTTCCTGTTCTAATTGCCAATTACTTCTATTTAAACCTGATCCCAGTCTGTACACCATTAAATTCAAATCTCTTTGGGTTAATTAAACACCAGAAACTTCATTAACAAATGTATCACATTGCTATATTAATTCCAATTTGACCCTGAAAACAAGTATTTTTTACTAATGAAGCCTACGTACAGAATATAAGTAGTGCTTCAAATTTAGTTACTGTATTAATTACTAAATCATCTAATAAAATGCTTACAATGAATAATGAATAATAATTCAAATAAAAAATGCTAAAACGTTTATTGCACATTTCTATTTTCCATTACCAAGAGTGCTATTACCTATAATTTAAAGAAGCTGTATAATCCACATTGACATATAATTAATTAAACGTCCTCCTGAAGAGATAAAAATTCTATTTATATATATGCAGTCAAATAAAAATAAGTTATAATCAGAGACCAAAGTTTAGACAGCTATATTTGATCAATGACCTTTGAAATGTTGTCTGCATACTCCATATAAATTGCATCATGCTGCCAGGAAGCTTATCAAAGTCTAGCTATTTAGACTTTGACTGTTTACAGTCATGCAAATTTTTCAATTGAATTCTGAGAATTATATTTGCATATTTTCACTTGGGTCCATTTCTGATTGGAGGATGTTAGACCTGTCACTTGTCACGTGACTTGTAGTTCTATTATAAATTGCTGTGGTTTTTCCCTCTGGAATCAGTTGTCTTTCCAGTCATCAACAAGAGAGGTACTCAGTTTGGTAAGTATTTGTGTTAAATTTCTATGTTTCATGTCATTTCAATTCCTAATTTGGTTGGTTTTAAAGTTTATGTATAGGTCTAAAATGGAGAATCAGCAAGAACAACAAGATGTTGCTACTACTTGTGACTTTCAGAAGAAAATATTGGCTTTGCCACTAGTCCGCAGTGCTGCTGATTTGGCCCTTTCCATGTATTCTCGTGCGAAGGACTACAACTCTGTATCAAAAGCTACTTTTGATACAGCTGAGAAGACCATTAACTCTGTTGCTGCTCTTGCTAAACCTCTTTTGGGCAAGATTGAAGCCCCAAGTACCTTAATTTATTTAAATTCCTGATTGGTCCTTTTTTTGAATTATAAATTTAATACGTTTTTAATTTATTTCCAGTAATTATTGCTAACCAAGTTGCTTGCATTGCATTGGCCAAACTTGAACAGAAAGTTCCTGCCATTGCAATGACTCCAGAAGACGTAAGTTGAAATTCTAATGTAGTCGTACGTGGCCATCTTGTTTTATTTCAATTGTAAATTGTATTCCAGATTGAAGCAAACATGAAACAAATGTGGACTGAAAAGATCAACTCTGCCAAGGTTTATGGATTAACTAAAGCAAATGAAGTATTGGAAACCCGTATTGGAAAGAAAGTAACTGGATCTTTGGATGGTCTGATTGTTTGGGCTGATGAACATCTGGATTCTGCTTTACCTGACTCTGAAGGTTTATATTAATGTCCTGAAAATGTGCCCAAAAACATTGATGATTCTTATTCCTTTTTTGTTTCCTAAGGTGAAACCAAACCACTGACTGGAAATGTTGTCAACAAGGCAGCAACGTTGTCATTGAAGGCTACCCGCAGACTTCGCAAACGCGCCGATGACCGCGTCGCCGTTCTCAAAACCTACATCTTTGATACCTACACTAAATCTGATGTCCATCTCCATGTGGAAACGGTTAAAAATCGCATTGATGCAACTAAGATGGCTATTGTAACTAAAACTTCTCAAATTATGGCACTTCCAGCTCAACTGAAGGTAATATTCGACGTTATGTTTGAATTACTCCCTGTAAAACTTGCTTTCTCATTTTAGGAACGAGCTGATAAATTGTCTATCTATGCCAAGGATTCTTATGAGAGATTTCAAGCTACTCCACTTGCAGAAGGAATCCATACTGCAGTAACTTCTGCAAAATGTTACGCTGACCAGCTCTATGCTCCCTTCATGGAGTCTAAAACCTGGGGTGATTTCTCATCAGCTGTGAGGAGCAACGTTGTAACTCTTGCTACTGCTCTAAAGTTCTCAACCATAAGTGCCATTTTACGTCTGGTATCTTATGTTGCATCTACCGAAGCTTCTGATGCTTCTCAAAACTCCCATTAAATTGTATTGAATACCATGGACCTGCTATTGTAATATTCTACTAATTCCCTATTTAATACGATAAGCTTTTAATTGTTGATAAAAATGTTTGTATTGGTTGTGTTATCAAGGAGTGTTATATTAATATAATAAAAGCTTTATGTACATATGCCAAAATTAATTAGTTGTTCCATAATCTATTTTGTAGGATGACTGTTTTGGCAAATGTAAAAATACGCTTCATCATTGCCCGAATTAGTGCAATAATAAAGCGTGTTTTTATATTCATAATTTATCAAATAATACATATTTGTTAGAAATGCTGCTCTGTATTGTTATTTGAAACCAGGTTTCCTGCATTCAGTGGACTTCATTAAATTAACCATCTAGACTTTGAAACAAATATTGCGAGCGAGTCCTTCATCCTCTTAATAACAAGTTCTAAAGTATGCAGTGATTTTCTAAATCTGAAAGATGTATTAATAATAAACTGACTTCAATAATTACACTAGACATGAAAGGTGATAAATTAGGGGAAGTTAATGTTATTATCAAAATATGTTGTGATGGAACTTCTTGCTTGTGTAACTTGCTTTTTTTTAAGGTAATTTTAGTTAAACGAAATATGGAAAGCAAAATCGGAGACTAAAATTGCTCAGGATAAAGAGTCTGCATAATAATTGAGCATATTTATGCACATAAATTTAGGCATAATTGTGCATAATTATCTAATCGTGCAGAATTGTTTAATTGTGTTTAAGTGTGCATAATAAATGGTGCACAACGCAGAATTATGCATACAATTTTAGGTATATTTTTGTGCACAAATATGAATAAATGTTTGTGCATAAATTTGTGTGCTTAACAATAGTCTTTTCCATGGTGGCAATGCTTTTACCACATTTTAATACATTTGATATATTACAGTTTTGCGAGGTACAACTAATTGCAAAACAATGAAGCACAAATTTTAATCGTCATCCAAGCTGTCATATATCACTACTTTCTGAATCTTGCTAATTTATAACATTCTTGAAATTCGCTTTCAAAACACATATCTGGCCACTGAATTTAAACAACTCCTCTTCCTTCTGTACATGGGCAACGTAATTTCTCCTATCATCTGGTGTAATTACTTCATTGAAGGCTTGCTTTTTTATAAACGGATATCGGGCTTTACCTTGCCCCAAGCCAATTCGATTGGATTGAAATGGCAGTGGTAAGGTGGCAAACGAAGCACTTCACAATATTGACGCTTGGCTAAATCCCTGTTGGTCCCTGTTGGAATGGTAAGTGGCATTGTCCATGACAATTACACTTCCAGGGGGCAGCGCCCAGGCAACAATTGTTCTGCAAACCACTTCTTAAAGTTATCACTAATCCATGCCTTTGTGATATCAATGGTGATATAGTCAGAATTTTCGGATGTTTTCGTATATGCAGAATGAATTGAGCACCTGCATGGTATCCATCCATTTGTAACAATCCCGGACCGTATACAATCCACTGCTCGCTGTGAACTATGGATATTAAAAGATGAAGAAAAGAAAAATATAGATTTATAAAGCCGCTCTGGAAAAGAACACAAGAAGTTTAACCGAATCACAGAACTCTATATTATTGCACAAACAGGTTTCAACTCAAGTAATGCCTTATACCACTCCCAGTAAAAAAAGTCATGCAGGATCTTGCAAAGTTTGCAGAAAGTTTTTTGCAGGAATACAAGCACGTCATGCAGGAAATTGCTGCAATGTCCTGCAAAAACATTACTGCAAATCATATTCCTGCATAAATTAGCAAACTTTTCTTCACGAAATATCCTGCAGGAAATATCCTGCAGAAAACGTTCTCAAATCCTGCAGCATATTTTTGCAGTTCGAAAATCCTGCAGGATCCCGCATGAATTTTTGTACTGGGCTAGCTTTATACCCACTTATAACTCGTTGTTATATATGTCTATGGTTTATACGATACCCCGCTCCACTCCGAACCTCGCTTCAAACTCTTCAATCCTCCGCTTCCCCACACAAATCTTATTCCCCTTAAACTATTCACAAACACAACTCGCTTTTTATTAGACGAAACTCAAATACTGCATGTACTCGAACAAAGAACTCGATTATTATGATGCCTGAACACGGCGCCTCCGCTCGCGTCCGTACCTCTCTGCTCTCTACCCTCTAAACAAGGTGGCTCTTCTCCTACACACTTAAAAATATGCCTTACTGAATGGGATGTAAATATGACAAATGTTGAATATTCTGCAAAACTGTGAAAAGTTAAACATATTCCTCAGTAAATTGCCACAATGAATTTCCAGTAGTATATAAGTTAAATGAATATTCGGTGTGTGCAATCATTTTATCTGAAGATTCGACAGGCTCTGAGTGCTTTGCTGAATATTCATCAGACAGTGCTAAAATTCCCATAAAATTATTAGCACTGCAGAATATTCAGTTCTCAATCGTTATGGTGCTGAATATGCAGTACCTAAAAAGCATGCAATTGTAGTACATTCAGTGTACTACTTTCTTAAACTCTTGGCAACACTGGAAATATGAGCGTCTATGGATAGCTTTCAACGGTTTTCAAACACAAGTTTTCTTCAACTGATTTTTATCAAGGATCTGGTGAGTCGGAAAATATATATCTATGAATGATTCATATGTCATACAGGAGCATAGATCAGGAATTCCAAATACAGCTATTTCGAGTACAAAAACTTACCAGTAAGAAGTAAAGGTGTTATATGTTTAGGCCTAAAAACTTGTCTTGCAATCACAAGCACATCTGTGATTATAATTTACACGTGATAATTCATATTTTTATAATGATCATTCCAGGCATATGAATCTGCTTAGCAGTAAATAGGATTCTTTTAAGTTTGTAATGTTTATATGTGATGTGTTACTGTAGTGCAAAAGAACAATTCAAGAATGAAGCCTGCATGCTTGCAATTGTGGACACATTAATCAGGAAAATCATCCTTCTGCGGGAAGAGTGAATTCAGCAATATATTGCAGTAATTAGCATTGGAAAATAAATTGAAAAACTAGAAGGTACATACATGCTTGCATGCATGCAATGTTGAAATGAGCGTACATATAATATGGTCGCTATATATCCAGAATGTATTAGCAATTTTTGTATTTTAAAATACGATACTGTTGTAATGTCAAGAGTTAAAGGTGAACTGACAGGGTCGACGATAATCCATGAGTAAGTAGTGATTGTCCCTCATAACAATGGGACCATCAAAAATCCTGTTAAAAAAGAGTAAACAAGGTTATAAGCGTTTTACAGAAAAGCGCGCACAAAGTGTTGCCATGGAAACGGCACTCGCCTTACGAGCGGCTTTCGAACGGCTGCGAGTATTGTCGGATATACTCGCAGCCACTCGCAAGCTCCTCGCAAGCCGCTCGTCCACGACAAATTTGGTAAAACGCTCATAACTTTGTTTACTCTTTTTTTACAGGATTTTCGATGGTACCATCGTTATCAGGGACACAATCACTACTTCCACGCGGATTATCGTAGACCCTGTCAGTTCACCTTTAAGGCAACAGCTATTCCACTCCTGTGTACGCAGAATAGGGAATCAAAATTAATAAACCATTAGTAATATTGTTAATACCATTTAACGATTATTATTATAATCCCAAAGGGAAGGAATGTGAAAAGCATATAAATAAATTTCAGTAAAATTACACACACACACACAAACCCCGGAAACAATGAAAGGGGTAATTGGAGATGTGACCAGGCGTGTAGAGGCGTTTGTAAACGGGTTTCATTACGCCAAGCTCGTCATTCGCCCGTGTGTAAATGTATAGATCAGTGGTATATAATAGTGTAGATATTATATATACATATACTGTAGAGGAGGATGTGGAACTATGCGAACCACACGTTTGTTTAATTAATTCGCAGGTCAAAACAAGCATCCCGACTCATCCATGTATAAATTAGTAGCATGCCTAAAGGGTCCCACCCCGAAATAAATGATACATATGTTTGGGCAGAGCTTAACACAGCCAACGAGTTGGTGAATGTGGGGGTTAAACTGCTGAAAACAGAGATAATCTCATTTAAGAGGGTTAACCCTGAATGATATTGTTTGTTTTCGACAATATATACATATAGAGTAGCTTTTACTGCTTCGGCTGCATAAATCTTAATATATAACGTCCTAAAGGTTTCAAGACTCTCACTAAAATCTTTTAAATAACACCGTCTTAAAATCTACACAATGTCACTTAAGTAAATTCTAGCGATTTTCATTTAACCTACATTAAACTGGACGCCACACAATGTCACCAAGATGGTTCAGCTCACTTACCTAAAAATAGACAAAGAAAAAATTATGATTATTCATCTGGTAAATCATTATATGTTTAAAATAGCAAAACATGATATGAATATAAATAAGATTGGATAATACAATAAAACATGCAAAACTTTATATTAAGCCGAAGGTTCAATAATATCACCGAAACAAAGATATTCATAAAATTAAACATTATTATATATGAGAAATATCCCAATATATAACATCTCATATGATGGCATGCATGCAAATAAGATACAAAACATTTAACTAATGCAAATAAATATACATATTAGATTAATTTTTCAACGCATATATGAAAAGCTACCCAGTTAGCTTCACTGCATTGCATAACATCCTTGCATATTGAGGTATATGTATCTGATTACCAAAACTGAATGGTATTGTAGTCGCTATATTTGGCACCACATCCTGCTTGAGCACAAATATTTAAAAGGGTTCCGATTTGGCCCTTTCGGCCATTTTGACCTCGATAGGTTTTCCGCTCACAGCGCCACCTGCAGTTTGGCTATTGGTTCGTGTTCGAATTAACCAACACTATAATCCTGCAGTTGGGCAGTGTGCAAAACCTAAACGGCCTTAATATTAATTGGTAGGCAAAGGGTTATGGGAAGACAAGAGCTACGTCTCCTTAAAACCCTTTGCAACCCTTTGAACCCTTTAATTCTATTTGGTTCTGCTCTTAAATTGAGGTTATAGTCCTTCCAAAGAAAGATTGAGCAAGGACCGTGCCCATTACCAATTTTGAAGGGGTGCACAGTTGCAGTTGTAGCAACACGACTAGCAGCCGTCTTTGCGTGTCATAGCCTGCATTCAGTATTTCCTCGAAAAAAAGCCTGATTCATGTATTAGCCTGGCCTCTAATATAAGCCGGGTCCAAAAACCGAAATTTCAAATACAGTCCACGTATTTACATTGGAAGGCGACCTCAAGTAGTGGCCTGTCCTTGAATATTAGCCTGGCAAAATCTTGCTAAACAATAATACAGGCCCGGGCCACTACTCAAGGAAATACGGTACCTGCAACCGTGCACCCCTTCAAACATGGCAATCGGCAGGGTCCTAGCTCAATCTTTCTTTGGAAGGACTATATAACTGCTGCAGTGTTTTGTTTGGGCTGATGCCCATTTCCTCTACGTCTTCAAGGATTAAAACAGTTTCTTTATCTCACCGGAGTTTGCGTTGGTATTGGTAATGAGGAGTTTACAATATAGTAAGTTTGACAGATGATGTTTTAAGATGCTATGGCATATTGAACAATTGGTTGTAGTTCTCAAATAAGAGTGCATCTATTTTTAGAGCAGGTCGTAAATGACTTCCTTGTATAATGACAGTGAAATAGATCATTGAAACTTGGTTTAGTATGCGTTGATGCAAAATTTGGGACGAGTGCAGAAGGTCAGCATTGTTCAGGTTATACACAACAATGGCGACAAATCTAGCGACAGCTGACAAGCTTGCTAAGGTCGTTGATGGTGGCTCAAAACTGCATATATGCATAATAATTTACGTCGGATGTACAGCTGTAACGATCTGCTTTAATCCACAATAAATAAATAAATAAACATGTAAAGTTTGGTGCTTTTCGCTCGACCGTTGATCACAAAGCACATGTGATGAGCGAGTGAGCAGTTAACATGCACCTGTGGGCCAGTTACCACTGGACATAATTCTTGGAAACCAACATTTGCATATTCATAGACATATTTTCAAAAAGACGTTAAAACTGTACATATGCATATACACTCAAAACAGGTAATCCTAGCAGTGCTAAATATTTGTAAGCACGGTGAAATTGCTTGAATTTATTATTGGGATCAGCAATGCATTTTACAATTATGCTGCGTGTTACAACTATTTTATTATTTCATGGGAATCCAGCTTTGAATTATCACTGCCTGCAACACATAAAGCAGTTAATTCATATTTTCATTTTTTGAAAACAATGAACCATGTTAAATGATGAGTTACGGGTTTACAAAATGCAGTCATACACTCGCAATTTTATAAAGTAAGTTAAGCTTACCGTAAATTTACAAATACAGTCGATCTCAGTCCAAGCTTGCAGCAAATTCAGCTGTGTGGCGATGATCCCCTCCCCTAACCCGAAAGTAGACTCGCTGGTGCAGGTGTTC
>JAQIWR010000742.1:0-17606 GCA_034695945.1 Glomeris hexasticha
TTGCTTTCTTCATGACTTTTCTTCAGGTAGTTTAAGTTTCAGGGTACCTTACAAAACCGTGTCAGTTCACCTTTAAGTAGTAATTACAAACCTACACAGAAATGACCTCATATGCATTTAATATATTACAAAAACATGTACATGAATGGGCCCAAAAGTTTTTGTTACATATTCAGGTGAAATTAGTGTAATAAAAGCAGGAAACATTGAGCATCATCAAGTTGCAAAAATGAATGGAGGGGTTTTTAATTTCTCGGTCCGTTGTTCGTTTTAATCGCTGCGAACTCGGTTAAAGCGAACAAACTCCTGTGAATTTCACGGTTGGCTGGCTGACTAAGTCTTGTCTTTTCTTTCTATATAGGTACGTCATTTCCAGATTTCCAGTTAAAAGATCATAAAGGAAGTTGGATGCCGACGATAAGAAGAATTGCCACGCAACACCCATTAGTTCAAATTTTTCAAAAACCTGGTCATAAAACGACGGGAAAACAAGTTAAGATGTCATCACGATTGTCGATATCTTTCCATATGAGTGTACATATATAAGAAATAAAAAACAAAAACAAGATGGCCGACACATGTCAATAAAAGTGAATCCAAAATTTATATTATAGCCTTGAAACTCATATTTAGAGTCCTTGGTGAGACAAAGTGAGACGAAGCAATTAAAACATTAGAGCAGTTGCAATGTTTTTTTTTTAGTTTTGTTTTAAGGGGGAGTATCTCAATAAAGTTTTTTTCTCATTTTTTAAGGGGAAGGTTACTATCTACCATCTGAGACAATTTACGACATTTATGACATTAACGTTGCAAAATATCATTCTGATTTTTTGTATGTTTTGCTCTTGATTGCCCGCTACTGTTGCTCCTTAATTTTCTCCCCTCAAACGAAACCTGTTTTCACCTGTTGTCATATTTTTTTTTTCTATCTTCAAAATGAAGAAAACAGCCCCGGGTAATTGCGAATGTATAAAAGCATTGTGGCCCAACTGATACAGCCAATAAATAAGAGGATCGAGCAAATTGATCCGAGCAGTATCAGCTTTTCTTAAGTGCCATTTGCCATTATACAGTAATAACGTAATTTTTATAGATAGTAAGGTTAATCGGTTAAAAACATTTTTTGTGTCTTAAAGTCCCTTAAAGTTCAAACTCAGTGTTATATAACAGTAACCAGCAACATTACAATACAGAGAAGCCTGTTTAAGAGCAAGCAGGTGGATTTGGGAATTAAAAGTTTTAAAATATACACGAAAATAATCTTAATGGTGATAATAAATCATTGAAAGTTATTTATCATGTAGATATTAATTACAGTATACGTGTGAAAATGAGCAAAATCTTACTGGCTAATAAATCACAAGAATTTAATGAACACAGTTATTATAATTAGTTTAAATTCTCCCAAATAAATAAACTATATTAAAGGAGAACTGACACGGTTTTGTAAGGTACTTGAAGAAAAGCCATGAAGAAAGCAAGTGGTGCAACAAAATCTCTGGATGACCCCTGGCTTTTCGGATAGGGGGTCATCCAGTACGGTAGTAAGATACAAAATACGGTCAAACTTTGACGTCTAATAACTTTTTTTACAATTTTTCAGAGATTTTGTTGCACCACTTGCTTTCTTCATGGCTTTTCTTCAAGTAGTTTAAGTTTTAGGGTACCTTACAAAACCGTGTCAGTTCTCCTTTAAAGCCATGGCCTCCAATCGAATACCGTTGCACGCCGACGGGCAGCGGCGATTCGAGACTAAACGGAATTAAAGACGACGATTTCCCATTTCTAAAATATTCAAAACACAACGGTCCCGCAGATGAATCCGCCAAACCAATCACGCATATGCACTTTGAAAACGGTGAATATACGCAAAATCGAGAAATCTTCTCACCAGATGACGCGGTTGTCTTGAAAATCTTCGCATCCCGGAACGGGGCTGGCAACGACTCTGAAAGCAGAAGCGGTCGATCAGCACCTCGAGAGTAAACCGTTAGGAGACGGGCCAACCTACCCTCCGGGTTCGACCACTTCGCGGGACAGCAGAACGGCTCCTCCGACGCCGTACGTCAACGAGGTGTCCACGTCGAAGCGTTGCTCGTGGTCCCTGGTACCTTCGTAAAGGGAGACGAGGAACTTGTAGGCGGGATGACAACGACCCACGAACAGCTTGTCGCATCCCCGTTGGTTGCGCCTCCCTGCGAAAACGGTCGGTTACGGATCGCGCAGACGGAACCGCGCCGCCTCGACGCGCCACTCACTCTCTTCCTTGGTCAGAAGAGGGTAGACGTCCCGGAGAGCCGACAGCAGACGTTTCTCGTCGACGAAGGGCAGCAGCGCCACTCCTGGAACGGCGAACCGGGAGAACGTAAGACCGCGCAATTACGAGTCGCGAACCGGCGCGAGAACACCGACCTTGCCAGGCGAATTTCTTGCCGTTCAGGTCGACCGTGAAGTCGTCGGGGTAGAAGTCGATGATCGGAGATTCCTACGGTTCGTCAACTTGGTTTAAGCTTTTAAGCGAAGGCGTCGCGACGGTCCGTATATTTTAACTCACCGGATCGGCCATCAACTCTCCCCAAGGTTCCGGTAGATGCTGCTTACTCGCCGCGGGGAACACCCCCATCAGCTGTTCCAGCGGGTTGAACTGTAAAATATATTCATCAGCGAGCGAAATACGCATTTGCCAACGGTATCTAACGTACCGGACACGTTCCCTTCTCGAACGTGGTCGGAACGCCACCGATATTGACGAAATCGGACGCGAACGGGGCGTAGTGGTAAGGGAAGAACCACTTCCACGACGGGCAACCCTACGGACGGCACTCGTTACTACCGCTCCATCGACACCGCGCGCCCACGCCGGCGTTACCTGGTAGTAATACTGAAGCACCCAACACAGGCCGAGCACGTACTCGCACGCCACCTTGTGCCGGAACGCGTAGTCGTCCTTGCCGACTTCGAACTTGCTTTCGTAGTAACGCTCCTTCCAGCCCTCTTCCCACAACCTTGGGCGTAGGACACGGAACGTCAGCCGTTCGTCAAACCCAAATTCCATCCGCTCGATCGCTCACCGCACTTCGTCGACCGCTTCCTCCTCCGAGTCGTCGTCGTCCAGCCCGGCTTCGGAGGCCGTCCTCTTGTTCGACGCGCCCTGCAACCCGCGTTAAACGGTTTAACGGTTTACGGTCGACGGAACGGACGTCGGGGCTCTTACGTCGGGAGACCTTAGCGTCGCCTTCAGATCCGTGGCGGCTTGCCGGTTGTCCTTGGACGACGAGAACGCCGCGGGTTGCGTGCGGATCATGTAGGCCTCGTGCCTGGCTCCTCTCACCGCGCCCGGCTTGCTCACTATCGGCTGAAAATGCCCGTTCGGTTACGTGGTAGTACTAATTAATAACATGGACGTCGAGCCGCTCGCTTACCACCGGCGCGAACTGTCCCTTCAGTTGAAACGCCGGACCGGAGGTCATCTTCATCCTCCGCTTCTTTTCTTTATCCCTGTTCTTAAAAAACACCTCCCTCTCCTGTCTGCGTTTAAAAACTTCGTCCTCCACTTCTCCGAGTCCTGCCGGCCGAATCGAAACGGCGCGTTATTAGACGGGGCCCGCATCCGCCGATCGATCGCGCGTCCGCTTACCCGCGAGTATAACTTGAACCTTCTCCATCGACACCATCCCGCTGTCGGTCAGGTAATCCTGAATTCAAACATAGTACCCAGTCAAAGAAACGAAACGCTCGGTCGAAGAGACGTACCTTGGTCTTGCTGACCAATTGCTTGTAGAGCGCGACGAGCTTGTCGATTGCCCCCTCGCGGATCTCGAGGGACGGAAGGTGCGGTAGGAAGTCGTTGCCCACGAAGAAGCACATGAAGACCCAGTCGTCGATGGCCCTCTGAAGCTCAGCGTTAGCACCGTTCCTACATTACTACGCGTACGAACGGACGCGAAAGCACAAACCTCCAGATCGAAAGGGAACGGCAGGGTCGTGATGTTCAGTTCCTTCTCCAGGTATTCGCGGAGAACGTTCAATCTTAAAAAAATGAATTCTTGCTCGGAGGAGAAAGTCTCGGGCAACTCGTCGCATTCGCCTCGCTTCTCCCTGGCACCACCCGCGCACTCCTTCATCTCGTGTCCTAAACGAGAACGTCATCAGAGCGCCGCCCACGCACGCTGAGTACAGGGTCACTTATACCTATCTGGCCGCATATCTCGCAAGGTCTGGGTTGATTGGGCTTGAACTCCTCCCTGATGATGGTGAAATTCGGCTCGTGGGTGGCCAAGCCGAGCATGATGAGGTCGGCGTCGGCGCCGCACAGGCAGTGGCGCGTGTTCGGATCGTGGTCCGGGTTGCCTGTCAAAATAACACCAACGTACAAAATTGCTTCGACCGATTAAATTCGCGCCTCCAGCCGGCACCTCTCTGTTTCCTGATGTAGTCCATGATCTTGTGCTCCCCTTCGCCGGGAACGTTGGCGTCCGACAGGATCACGGTTATATCCTTCCACCCCGGGTCGGTGTTCAACCGCTCGTGGATGTAGTAATGAAGACACTTGGCCAGCCGGTCCATGAACGGAGTGCCCTGGAGGAAACGAGCGACCTCAAAACCCACTCACCGTCCACGGTTACTTCCAGTTAAGTCATTTGTACCGGGGTGATGCAGTTGCTGTCGAAATGCTCGCCCTTGGGTTTCTCCGGAGGCAACTCGATGCCCTTGCTTTCCAACTCCCCGCGAATCTTCGAGATCTCCTGCACTTTTTCCGCCACTTCTTTCGAAGCCCTGAACCTTCTGGACCGTTGCTGGTTCATCTTGGCACGGGGAGCCTATTTCGGTTAAAATTGAAATTTATAACGTTTGGCACGGTGCGAGGTATCATAAATAAATTAATCACCACTCCGTCGATGGCCATGTACAGGAGCCTTCTGGGCCTGACGATGCTAAAAAGCCTGTCGATGTACTCGAAGATCAGCACCATCATCTCGTCTTCGTTCTTCGGCGCTGGTCTGATGCAAATTGTACATTAATTACAGAGTTATTATTATTATTTTGTTTGAAAAATACGGACTTGTCTTCGGGGTGACAGCACGGATGTATGATGCCGTTCATATCCAAATACAGGTTATCAAACTCGACATTGTTGGGGTTGGGCTGCGAGGAATCGACGGGGATCTTCACTCCGTCCACCACTCGTGGCTGCGTAATAAAAACAAGATGGACATGGATGGTTAGGCTTAAACTCGAACCGCGAGCTTCTTTACCTTCTCTTCGACGCAATGCGCCACGATCGACGGATACTTTCTGCTAAGCCAGCGAAAAAATG
This sequence comes from Glomeris hexasticha, assembly GCA_034695945.1. Lineage (NCBI taxonomy): Eukaryota > Metazoa > Arthropoda > Diplopoda > Glomerida > Glomeridae > Glomeris > Glomeris hexasticha. Next base: position 5,318 of record JAQIWR010000742.1, read on the forward strand.
CCGGCACTCCCATCTCGAACCTTTCTTAGTTGTAAAACCACAACGATCGTTCCGCAATAAAATCGTTTCAAAACTTGTAAAACGTACAAGCAGCTCATTGATACAAGCGAGACGCTAGTTTCAGTATTTCGAGACTACGATGGCGGCGCTTCAGCTAATCGCGGCGTTCGCTTTCAACTCAACTCGAGATCCGCAACCCGCACCGATCCGATCCGCGGTTCGCTGATGGCAATGTGTCTCGCTCCTATCTGTTTCTTCCCTATAAAAATACGGTGCGAAGCTCACGTTGCAATATGGAACAAACATACTGCTTTTTATGCAGACATTTTATTGATTTTTGTCCTATTAAAGCTCTATAAAAGCAATTGATAAAAGTCTGATTTTATTACTGCAACATGATAAGTCGAGCACGGCGGCAAAGATAAAAAGCACGTATCCGGTCACACCGTTCGATTCATTGATGAAACGGACGAGCAGAAGAAAGTCGGACGACGACAACATGGATCGTCAATCGCGAAATAACAAGAAACCGTACGCGGCGGACGGTTACACGGTATGGAAACGAGCCAATCCGCGACCACGGCCGGCATCTAACAACGACGTTTACGTGAACCGAAAGACGGACTTGGCGGCGCAACTGAAACGGTGCAGAAAGGCTTTGCACGACGACCGGTTCACGGAGATCAACCTGCACGGATTGGGCGCCGCCATCAACGTCACCATCAAGATGGCCCTGCAGTTGTGCAGAGAGTCGAACGGCAGCTTGCAATCGGCCGTCTCTACGGACACCGTGCGTTTAACGGACGACCTGGAACCGGACGACGACGACCTGCTGGCCGAATCTCTGCCCAGGACCAACTCGGCCGTCCATGTTCGTGTTTTCAGTCCGCCCGCCCAGACAACCTCCCCCAGCACCGCCAACCAATGACGTCCAACCGGCCGGCCCGCATCCACCAATCGCCATCGTTCATTTTCTTCACGCCCGAATCGCAAAACCCCAGAAGCATTTTCGTGGAAATTAAAATGAATCTACATATTATGTTTATTTTGCATTCGTTACTCAAGCCTCAACATTAAAAATGGCAGTCGATCGATCAGCTGAACTAATTTTTCCAATATAAAATAAAATTATTCCGAGCGGAAAAGGAGCGTCTAGTAATTTATTTAATGACCTCATCGAACGGAAAGGGTGCGATCGGTGAAGACGGCACCCATTTTTTTTATTCAACAATATATTCGTTAAATTTGGGACGGTCAAGGTGTATTATAAAAGAGGGCGCTGGGATCGTTGGATCAGTAATAAACTTTATCCGCGCATCACCCCTTCTTGGCGGCGATGAACTTGACGATAAATAAGAAATAAAAAACAAAGCTATCGATTTTTGAATAGCAGGTGCCGAAGGAGTGGCGTTGGCGCGCCGCCTAGCGGTCATCGGCGAAAGCAACTTAAGAGCAGGACTGCCGGGAGCGACGAAGCGATGAATGAAAAGTAGTCGAGTCTCGACTCGGAGCGGCCATTTTATCGCGGGGCGTCGATCGACGACGATACGGCATCGGGAGGCCGCGGCCGACGATGACCGCGTAACAATCGACGTACGGGTACGAACATAAGAGGAAGATGAGCGTGAGTTCTGGCGCTACGACTACGGCGACGGCCGAGTCTCGACTGCGGCAACTGGAATCGTCGTTCCTCGGCATCTGCAACGCCAACGCCAACGCCAACGGCAGCGTCAACGAGACGGAAGACGAGACGCCGAGCAGCGCCCTGGTGGCCGCTCAACGGTTCAGCATCGAGACTCTGCTGGACACTCTCATTCTGCTCTACGAAGAGTGTTGCAACTCGACCCTACGCAGGGAAAAGACGGTGTCCGAGTTCGTCGAGTTCGGTAGGAGTCCCTTTAAATGACGTCATCGGGCGGCGAGTCGCTGACCGTTTCATCGATCGCTTCCATTCGCCGTCCAGGGGGTCGTCGTCGGCGGCAAAATGGCGCTCGCCCTCAACTCTTTCCCCAATAATAATAATAATAAATAATAAATAATATTCGGAAACACGCGCGTTCGCGGACATCTGTCAATATTATTACATGTGGCGAACGAACCCGTTTCCTCAAAAATTAGTCCCTTGCCGGTGCCAAAAACTAAAAATAAACCGTGCAAAATTTGTCTTTGCGTAACCTGAATTAATGCAGACGCACGTTTCCGCAGCGCCATCTAGCGATTGAAATTCTTTGAAAAATACGTTTGCAGTGAAACCGGTGGTGATCCGAGTGAAGAGCCTTCGACTTAACCGAGATGACTTCGAGATCCTGAAGGTGATCGGCAGAGGAGCTTTCGGAGAAGTGAGTTGATCCATCGTGAAACCTTGGGTGAAACAATGGCAGGGATGACGTAATAATAAAGACGTTTGCGCAGGTATGCGTGGTGAAGATGAGGCACACGGAGAACGCGTTCGCCATGAAGATCCTCAACAAGTGGGAGATGCTGAAGAGGGCCGAGACGGCCTGTTTCCGCGAAGAGCGAGAGGTGCTGGTGCACGGAGACCGCAGGTGGATCACCAACCTGCACTACGCTTTCCAGGACGACAGCAACCTGGTAGGTGGACTGGCCATGCACCGGTCCAGCGGTGGTATTAACGAGCTTTAATAATAGTACCTGGTGATGGACTACTACTGCGGAGGCGACCTGCTCACCCTGCTCAGCAAGTTCGAGGACCGGCTTCCGGAAGACATGGCCAAGTTCTACATCGCCGAGATGGTGCTGGCCATCGCTTCCATCCACACGCTGCGCTACGTGCACAGGGACATCAAGCCGGACAACGTCCTCCTGGACGCCAACGGACACATCCGTCTCGCCGACTTCGGCTCCTGCCTCAAGCTCAACGACGACGGCACGGTTCGTTCCCGCCTTTCGCCTTTAATAACCCTCAAACCTGATTCCGTCGCTCCTCCCTCCGCCTTCAGGTGCAGTCCAACGTGGCGGTGGGCACCCCGGATTACATATCCCCCGAGATCCTGAGGGTGAGAACTCGACTCGGTACGTAAGCGGACGGTGGTGGCCAACTCGTTTCTTTGCGCAGGCCATGGAGGACGGCAAAGGGCGGTACGGCGCCGAGTGCGACTGGTGGTCGCTCGGGGTCTGCATGTACGAGATGCTGTACGGGGAGACGCCCTTCTACGCCGAGTCGCTCGTCGAGACCTACGGCAAGATCATGAACCACAAGAACTGCTTCGACTTCCCGGACGACGTCGGTTACGACGTGTCGGAGGAGGCCAAGGACCTGGTGCGCAAACTCGTCTGCGGCGCCGAATGCCGTTTCGGCCAGAAGGGTCTCGAGGATTTCAAGAGCCATCCGTGGTTCGACGGCATCGACTGGGATAACATCAGGGACGGTACAAAGCTCCGCAAAGTTTTCCAGATATAGATTTCCGATTCACAATGTACTTAAATTATAATAAAATCCAGTTTTCCAAAAGATTCTGCAAATCAGACGCTGTCCTAAAACGCATTGTAAACATTTTTAATGTTCGTAGAAGAATTAGCATACAAGACCCTCTGAAACTGTCAGAAATAAATTAAAATAATCTCCACGTAGCGGTATTTGAACTTGCGACCACCGAAATTGCGCACGGTCGCTCTTATAACCGTTACGCCACCGGACCACCGTTGCGGACGTTAGTGGAAAAATGGCAGTATATATTACTGCAAAAACATATTTAACCTTCGCATTTGTGAATAGTAAATCTATATAATTTAGCGATTAAACACGTTGTAAAGTGTTTTTTTTTTGTCCCCGAAGGTGTTGCGCCGTACATCCCGGAAGTGAGCAGCCCGACGGACACGTCTAACTTCGACGTCGACGAAACGGACGTTCGCATCTCGGTATTATTTAGTACATGGCAAACGGACGGAGATAAACCACCCGCAACTATTTCCTTCAAAGTTTTCGATTCGGCTTTTTAGGACGCCGTGCCTCCCGCTTCCAACGCCATATTCACCGGCCTCCATCTACCCTTCGTGGGATTCACGTTCACCCAAGGGAGGTACGTACCTACCCCGATCTTCTAAAGATGCTGCGGCATCTCTCAAACCGTCCAACGTTCTCCGTTCAGCAAAATCTCCGACCAAGGGATCTTGGGGTCGTCGTCGTCGTCGATGGACTCCGCTCAACCGAAAATCTCTCAGAAGAGGATGGACCAGCTGGAGCGAGAGAACGGAGAGCTGGTCCGCAAGTTGGCAGGTGATGGTCTCGCGGCGGCGCTAACGTTAGACGCGGTCGTTAACGCGGTACCGTATCCACGCAGATGCGACGAGACCGTCCCAGCAGCAGCAGACGTCGGCGGTGAACTCGAACGAGGGCGAAGTGCGAAAGCTGCGCGACGAGATCAACACGCTCACCAAGAGGAACAGCGGTCGGTGGTGTCGCGTACCGCGCTTGCCGAGACCGGTTTCTAACTAACGACGTTCGTTCGTAGAAATTACGGCCGAGATGGCGAAGCTGGAGCAACACTTGAAGGAGTCGCTGTCCGCCAAGAAGGACTTGGAAGCCAGCGAAGGCGACAAGGCTCTTAAAGCGAAGGAGATGGAAAGATCGCTCAAAACTCTGAAACAGGAGAGAGACGACGCGCGCAGGGTGAGTGAAGTGTCCGTCGCTGTCGAGTGCCCTTCGCCCGTTTCGCGACATTTCTCGTCGCGTTCGCAGGAACTGACGGAAGCCCAAGAGAAGCTGAAACTGCAGTCGAAGGAGTTGAAGGACGCTCTGGGGCAGCGCAAGTTGGCCATGTCGGAGTACACCGAAGTCAGCGACAAGTGAGTCGCGCCCGAGCTATACTTATTATCCTCCCCGCTTTTGCAACCGGCTCCCCTTTCTCGCCAGGCTCTCCGAGCTGCGGTCGCAGAAGCAGAAGCTCTCGCGTCAAGTAAGGGACAAGGAGGAGGAGTTGGAGAACGCCATGCAGAAGATAGACAACATGAGGCAAGATCTGCGCAAGGCCGAAAAGCTGCGCAGGGAGGTACGGTTCGCTCTCGAAACTTTCTCGACCCTCGTAATAACGATGATCTCGGTTCAGCTGGAAGTTCGCCTGGAGGAGGTTCAAGTGGAGTGCGGCAAAGAACGGAAACAGAGGGAACGTTCCGACGACCAGCTCAAGAAACTGGAAGACGAACTGGAGAACGTGAAGAGGAGCAACGCCGTTCCCGGCACGAGCGCCGTCGCGCACCAGGTGTCGCAGGAGATCGTGCGCTTAAGAGCGGACATCGACGCGTTGGAGTCTCAACACCGCGAGGAACTGTCTCAGCACCAGAGCCGTTTCCTGAGCGAGATCTGCTGCCTTCGGGACCAGTTGCAAGACTCGGACTGCGGTCGCCAGGCCCTCGAGAAGGAGGTGAGTTTCGCACGGTGCGATACGCGGGCGTTATACGCGCGTAATTACACGGACGATGGGCAGGTGCTGGCCTGGAAAGAGAAAGTGGAGCTGGTGCAGAGCGAGAGCACCAGCGAGCAGCAAGAGTCTCTCTCCGACCTGAAGAGGATCCACGAACTGGAGAAGACTCTGCTCTGCGACGAGAACAAGAAACTGGCGGCCGACCTGGACAAGGTCGTCGAAACCCTGGCCAGGGTGCAGAACGACAAACGGGTTCTGGAGAAGGACCTGAAGGAGCTGTCGGAGAAGAGGGAGTCCGTCGCCCAATGGGAAGCTCAGATCTGCGAGATCATCCAATGGCAAGTAGCCGTCGGCCTTCGTTCGCCCGTTTCTTCCCTTCTGACACGGTGTCGTTGGTTCGGCAGGGTGAGCGACGAGAAGGACGCTCGAGGTTACCTCCAAGCCCTGGCGAGCAAGATGACCGAAGAACTGGACGCCATCAAGGTGTCCGGACTGGTGCCCACGCCGACCGCCACGGTGAGTCTCGCGGTAGTTCTACGCCGCCGGCGCTTCTTGACGCCACGATACTCTTGCAGGAAAAGAACTGGAGGAACCGGCGCTCGCAGAAGCTCGATAAGATGGAGCTGCTCAACCTGCAGTCCAGTCTGCATTCCGAAATCCAGGCGAAACAAGCGATCAGCGAGGAGCTGACGAAAGCGCGGTCCGAATACATCTCGTCTCAGAAGTAAGTCGCGATGGGCCGCGGTGTCCCCGGTGCACCACCGTTACAAAAAACTGTTCGTTACTTGCAGGGAGCTTCGGGAAGCGAAGCAGAAGAACGAGATGCTGGCGCGAGAGAACCTGCGCAAGGAAGCCCAGATCAGGGACCTTCAGCATAGACTGGAATCGGAAGAAGGATGTAAGTGGAGGATCGTGTCGCGCTACGTGTTCTCTTCTTTGCGGGTCGGTGGCTGGGGCGGGGTTGGGGGAGGGAGGGGGAGGGGGAGGGGGAGCAGTGGTGGGGCGCTCGAGCAGTGACGAGCCTTCTTCCCCAGAGACCCGGTCGAGTATCATCTCATGGGCTCTAAGGGCTCACCTCTAAGGGCTTTTGGAGCTGCGGTTGGGTGTCCGAGGGGGGAGAGGGAGGGAGAGAGAGAGGGCCCCGTCTAGCGAAAAGTACATGGCACACATGAGATGATGGTTGGCCGGTTCTTGCGGTCGAGCTAGCGAAGCTTCTTGACGTGTCATTTATTTTTCACTAGACAAAATGCCCGTATTCATTGGCCTCACGAGCTGCCTGTGGGCCCTCTTGATCGCCATCGCAAAAATCTATTTCTGATCGCCGGCAAAGCACTCAACCCCGGCCTTCTCTTCTCTTCTTCCTCCTTTGCGTCGCGGTAAAGTAACCTCCGCTCTCTCTCTCTCTCTCTCCTCATCACTCTTTCTTCCTGTTGCGTACTCACTGTCCCTTTCGTTTCTGTACGAACGAATAAATTCGTCTCGGCTGCTTTCGCTTTCGCTTTTCTTTCTTCTTTTCCGTCTCGCGGTTTCGTTTACGCCGGGTGTCGCCGGTGAACGCCGGTCGGTCGGCCGGCCCCGGAAACCCTTAACGGCTCGCACCGGTTCGACGGTGCGGCGTCTTTTGCAGTCTTAGACCGCCCTTCGTCGCAGATGTCTTTCCTAGAACAGTTCTTGAAGGAGTCGTCGGGTCGCACCCGCAGTAACAGCACCTCGGAGGAAGGGGCGGACGAGGCGGACATCGAGGACAACCGCGCTCCGTCCATCGCCAGCAGCAAGTCCAACGCCTCCGACCGCAGCATGGTACTTAATTATTATTATTATTATTATTATTAGGTGGTCGCTTCAACGCCCTGTCCGTTTCAGGATCAACTTCACTCCGGCCCGCTGTCGCCCACTCTGTCTCCCGTCACCGTCGACTCGAGGTTGCCCGTCGCGCGGCCTCTCACCCTTAAGGCGAGTTCCTCGAACCTGGTTCCGTCCGTCGAACGGACGTTGACGACGAACGTTTGCCGTCTCACGCAGGCCAAGGCCCACCAGTTTCTGGTGCGCACCTTCTCCTCTCCCCTCAAATGCAGCCACTGCACGTCGCTGATGGTCGGTCTGGTGAGACAGGGCGTCGTGTGCGAAGGTACGTTCGTTCGTCTCGAAATGGTGCCGGCTTCCAACTGTAAATTCCCGATTCGCTTTCAGTTTGCGGGTTCGTATGCCACATCAACTGCCGCGACAAGGTGCCTCCCGTGTGTCCGGTCCCTTCGGATCAATGTGAGTGACTTCTCCGCCGACCGACTCTCCGACGACCTTTTCGAAATAATACGTTGCGCTTTGTCAGGCAAGAGGCCGCTGGGAATAGATCCGACGCGCGGCATAGGGACGGCCTACGAAGGCTACGTGCGGGTTCCCAGGGTGGGAGGAGTCAAGAAAGGATGGACGAAGCAGTTCGTGGTGGTGTGCGACTTCAAGCTCTTCCTCTACGACCTGGCCCCCGATAGGAACGCTCAACATACGGTCTGCGTGTCCCAAGTGCTGGACATGAGGTGAACTTTGCGTCCGCCGTCTCGTCTCGTTCCGTCTCCGTTGTAACTTTTGGATCGCAGGGACGAGGACTTCTGCGTATCTTCCGTGCTCGAATCGGACGTGATCCACGCCAACAAGAAGGACATTCCTTGCATCTTCAGGGTGATCACGTCCCTCATGAACCCTCCGGGTATAAAAAACCACACGCTGATGCTGGCGGAGAGCGAGAACGAAAAGACGAAGTGGGTGGTGGCGCTCAGCGAACTGCACCGCATCTTGCGCAAGAGCAAACTCCCCAACCGGATGGTCTACCAAGCCAAGGAGGTCCTGGACAACACGGTCTCCATAGTGAGGACGGCCATCTCGGCGTCGGTCGTCGGTAAGTTTCCGGCCGACGTTTCCCGCTCGACGTGTGCGGACGATAAGCAAGACCCCATTGATATTCGCAGATCAGGAACGCATCGTCGTCGGCACGGAAGAGGGTCTGTTCTGCGTGGACTTGGACACGGACGGTACGTTCATCCTCGTCTCGTTCTTCGCCCTCCGAAGCCGATCCGTAAATCTCGTCCGCAGAGCTCGCGAGGATAGGGGACGGCAAGAAGATCCTGCAGATCGACTTCGTGCCCGAGGAACAGCTCCTCATCGTGATATCGGGTAAGCAGCGGCACGTTCGCCTCATTCCCGTCGGGGCTCTGGACGGTCAAGAGGTCGAATGGACCAAGATCAACGAGACCAAAGGCTGCACCTTGTTCTGCGCGGGACCGTTACGCCAGAGCGGCCAGCAGACCACGTACTGCTTGTGCGTCAACACCAAGAGACACGTGAGTAGAGTTTTTCTGGACGTGGCGCGTCCGTTGACTTATTACTAACTTGTTATTACGCAGGTGCTAGTCTACGAGATCGTGCGCACCAAGGTGCGCCACCAGCGTTTGGGCGAGATCGGGTTGCCGTCGCCGGCCCAGTGCCTCAACATGTTGAGCGACGGCAGGCTGTGCGTGGGCTACCAGTCCGGCTTCACGCTCTACAGTTTAACCGGGGAAGCGCAACCGCAAGGTCTCCTCTCGCTTTCCCTACCTACCTTTGCATTCTGCTAACAGTCGATCTCCTCGCAGCGCTCGTTCATCCGGACAATAGCTCGCTCAGCTTCCTGACCGTCAGTCCCCTGGACTCGTTGGGGGCCTTCGAGATATCGAAGAACGAGTTCCTCCTCGTCTTCAGCAGTAAGTTTCGTTATATGCGCGTGACGGCATCGGCGACTCATCGCGTTATCTTTTAGCGATCGGAATATACGTGGACGGCCAGGGGAGGAAGTGCAGCGAAACGGAAGTGATGTTCACGGCCCCGCCGGTCGCAGTCAGTAAGTGTCCTACGATCTCGTCCTTCGCTCCTTAATTCACTCCACGCTTCCCTTAACGCAGGCTGCCTGCACGGTTACCTGTCGGTCTACTGCGACACGCACGTGGACGTGTTCGAGTGCTCCTCGGGGGATTGGCTTCAGACGGTGAACCTGAAGAAAGCCCGTCCGCTATCCAAGGACGGCTCGCTGTCCATCACCTTCGTCTACGACTTGCCGCACATCGTCTACTTGAGGAACACGCACTTGCGTGAGTACCCGCGTCGCGGACATCTTCGCCGCTGCCGTTTACCTCATCCGTTTCTTGCAGCCAGGGACGTGATCGCGCTGCCGGATGCCGGCTTGCATTCGACCGCCAAGCGCGGAAGTCGACCGATCATGATGCGCAACCGAAGACGCTTCTCGATGAGGGAGACCGCCGACCGATCCGCGAGGGCGTAAGTTAAGCCTCTTCTAAAAAGCCCTAGTGAAAGTGAATTAACGTCTAACGAAAACTTTCCTCCAAGTGCCGACCGACGCTCCAGGTTGATATCGGCCCCCACCAACTTCAACCACATCACTCACATGGGTCCGGGAGACAGCATCCAGATGCAGAGGTTGCTCGACCTGCCGACGGTGAGTCGCGCCGAATTCCCAACAGAGGGCGCGATAATAAGCGAAGTCCTCTCTCCGACGCAGACCCTGGCCAGCGCGGCATCCTCCGACGACCACGCCACCCCGAGGGCCAAGAGCATGTTCCCGGCGGGAAAGCTGGTCGGACACAAGGCTCCCCCTTCCGTCGAAGTTTTGGGACGGTCGCAGCAGAGACCCGGACCGGGTGAGACGGCGGTTGCCGTTGCGCAAAGTAGATGGACACGGTCGAAATTAACGATCGGTTTTATTTCTAGGATCGGGGGTGGCGACGAGGCCCCCGCCGTCGGGTTCCCTGGGCCGTAGACCGCCTTCGTCGGTGTCCGCCGCCGCCGCCGCGACCCCTGACGGCTCGGTCTCTTCCTCCCAGGACCGGTCGACTCCGGTGAGCCACGCTTCGGCTCACGCTCACGAGGCGAGTACCACGTGACGGTGACTAGCTGCGGATCTTGTACTTTATAACGCTTTGGGGCGGTGTTCTTCTACTCGTCAGCGGCACCTCGCTCACCTTCTTATCGCACGGTGTCCCACGTTTCCCACTTTGCGCACGTGGCACGTTCGCTTAACAATTCTCCTCCGCTCGCTCTTTCTTTTAACGAACGCTTGTTTTCAGGTGGATTCGGACGATGACCACGTAGCATGGTCGATCGAAACCAATATCTGACCGCCTCCTCCTTACTCTGTAAACCTTGCTTGACCGACACCCTCGCTTTTTACCTTCGGTGGGGCTAGACGCGGAGGGAGTGCGAGGGGCACGCGCGGACTATAAAAAGTGCGTGTTTCCAGGAGCCGAGAGGACACTCGGGCCAGTGCCAGGGCCAGAGCCCCAGACACTCGATCGCCTCCAACAACAGCTCCACTCCTAGCCCCGGTCCTCACGACAAGGAGCGAGACTACTGCGCGGCCGCCGGTTCGTCCAGCTACGATAGCTAGAGGTTCACCGTGACCGTGACGTGACGATGATGAACGACGCCGACTTCGACCGGCCATCCTTTTGCGAAACTCTTTTGTGCTCGATTATCGACACCACGTCCGCGCATGTACAGCCATTCGAAGTAGTTTCTCCTCGAACAAAGAATAAAAACGTTCATCCGCAGCCACGCGTTCGTTGTTTCCCAAGTTTCATCCATCATCGCTCTCCAATCTGACGGCCGGTGCTTTTGTTCCTCCACTTATTTCTGGAGTTTGTGGCAATCGTTTCAAAGTTTTGCACCCGTCCAACTCCATTTTTAGCTCGCGTCGATATTCACCGCGCTCGAGTCGGCTGACTAATATCCGTACCTATATCACCGTAATCTACAATTTTTTACCTAAATGCACCCAAACACTTCAAGTTATTCAAAGGACGGCTCAAGTACTAAGAGTCAACGCTGATAAAGCTGAACTAATTTATTAAATCGCAACACTTCTATTATTTCTAGCGGTTCAGAAAAGCGTTGGCGCAATTTCCGTGCATTTAGCAAATTATCCATTGAACCTGTATTGTTGCCGTGTGAACGGAACGAAAACTTTTCAAAATGTAAACATGTATACAGGGTGTCTACTAAACTTCCATTTCAAATTTCCAGTATATTTCCAGTATTTTCCAGGATATTTACAAAATTTTTCCAGGATATGAAATATGTTAAGCAGGAGGATACATTACACAACAAAAAATTCCTGCATGCAAACTGATGAATAGGTAGAGTAACTGTTTTAAAAAGGAATAGGAAACTATATATTTATCATTTGACATTGTTAATTCGCAGACCATGCAAATTAAAAGAAAGATTTCACGTGGTAGCCTGCAAGAGAAATAATACTTTGTTCAAATGAAACGTAGCAACATTTGTTTTATTTGAACGAATTAATATACATAAGTATGTTTCTCCAATTTGTTAATTAAAGCAGTATATTAAAAAGTTATATGTACGAGGTTTCGTTGGAAAACACCGTTGGCATTCAGGAATTAATCATACCACTTGAGGAGAAGGCAGATTCCGTTCAAGCACTAGATGGTTGCTCCTTAACCACTTGATTTACAGTCACAACAATCTGAATTGTAGTTGAATAGTTGTCTATTTAAAGCTTTTAGGGCTTGAAAACTTAGAAAATTTCCAAAGGGCAACTATTCAACTCCAATGCAGACATCATGACGGAGTGAATATGTGGTTTAAAGAAGAAAGAGTCGGGTTCTATTGCCTGAATCTCATCAGTAAATTTTTCTAACAAAGCCTTATACATGGAACTTCCTTATACAGTATATTGCTTTAATTATCTAGCCCAAACATACCTGCACATATCTTAATTCGTTTAAACAAATAAAATGTTCATACATTTCATATGAACACTCCGTATATACAAATGCACATTAAATTTCAAATTTGTTAATTCATTAAATTGTGAGATGGTACCTTACGATCGGCGTGTT